>NC_046134.1:911801-978280 GCF_010993605.1 Petromyzon marinus | reverse complement strand
CTCACTCACCACCCTGCTCACTCACCACCCTGCTCGCTCACCACCCTGCTCACTCACCACCCTGCTCACTCACCACCCTGCCCACTCACTCACTCACCATCTCCACCCTGCTCACTCACCCAGCTCACTCACTCACCACCCTGCCCACTCACCCTGCTCACTCACCACCCTGCTCACTCACCACCCTGCTCGCTCACCACCCTGCTCACTCACTCACCACCCTGCTCACTCACCACCCTGCTCACTCACCTGCTCACTCACCACCCTTCTCACTCACCACCCTGCCCACTCACCACCCTGCTCGCTCACCACCCAGCTCACTCACCACCCTGCTCACTCACTCACTCACCACCCTGATCACTCACTCACCCAGCTCACTCACTCACCACCCTGCTCACTCACTCACCCAGCTCACTCACCACCCTGCTCACTCACCCGCTCACTCACCACCCAGCTCACTCACCACCCTACTCACTCACTCACCACCCTGCTCACTCACTCACTCACCACCCTGCCCACTCACCCTGCTCACTCACTCACCACCCTTCTCACTCACCACCCTTCTCACTCACCACCCTGCCCACTCACCACCCTGCTCGCTCACCACCCTGCCCACTCACCACCCTGCTAACTCACTCACTCACCCTGCTCACTCACTCACTCACCACCCTGCTAACTCACTCACTCACCCTGCTCACTCACTCACTCACCACCCTGCTAACTCACTCACTCACCCTGCTCACTCACTCACTCACCACCCTGCTAACTCACCCCGCTCGCTCACCACCCTGCCCGCTCACCACCCTGCCCGCTCACCACCCTGCCCACTCACCACCCAGCTCACTCACTCACCACCCTGCTCACTCACTCACCACCCTGCTCACTCACCTGCTCACTCACCACCCTGCCCGCTCACCACCCTGCCCGCTCACCACCCTGCCCGCTCACCACCCTGCCGTCCCCACGGTGTGTGCAGGCAAGTGGCTGGGCTGCCAGTCGATGGACAACCAGATCCTGGTGTTCGGTGCCCACAATCGCTTCCGCCTCAACAAGAAGAAGGTCTTCAAGGGGCACATGGTCGCTGGCTACGCCTGCCAGGTCGGGTTCTCTCCGGACATGAGGTGAGGTCGTGTGATCGCGACTCCGTGTGTACGTGTGTGTGTGTGTACGTGTGTGTGTACACGCGCGCATGTGTGTGTGCGTGCACACGTGTGTATGTACGTGTGTGTCTGCGTGTGTGTACGTGTGTGTGTGTGTACATGCGTGTGTGTACGTGTGTGTGTGTACGTGTGTGTGTGTACGTGTGTGTGTGTACGTGTGTGTGTACACGCGCGCGTGTGTGTGTGTACGTGTGTGTGTGTACGTGTGTGTGTACACGCGTTTGTGTGTGTGTGCATGCACACGTGTGTATGTAGGTGTGTGTGTGCGTGTGTGCGTGTGTGCGTGTGTGTGTCTGTACTTGTGTGTGTGTACATGCGTACGTGTGTGTGTACGTGTGTGTGTGTGCGTGCACACGTGTGTATGTACGTGTGTGTGCGCGTGTGTGCGTGTGTGTGTCTGTACTTGTGTGTGTGTGTGTACGTGTGTGTGTGTGTGCGTGTGTGTGTACGTGTGTAACGTGTGTGTGTGCGTGCAAACGTGTGTACGTACGTGTGTGTGTGCATGTGTGCGTGTGTGTATGTACTTGTGTGTGTACGTGCGTGTGTGTGGACTTGTGTATGTACGTGTGTGTGTGTGTACGTGTGTATGAACGTGTATGTGTGCACGTGCGTGTGTGCACGTGTGTATGTGCGTGTGTGTGTACGTGTGTGTGTGTGGATGTGTGTATGTGTGTGTGTACGGGCGTGTGTGTGTATGTACATGTGTGTACGTGTGTACATGTGTGTGTGTATGTGTGTACGTGTGTGTGTGTACGTGTGTGTGCGTATGTACGTGTGTGTGCACGTGCGTGTGTGCACGTGTGTATGTACGTGTGTGTGTGTGTGTGGACGTGTGTGTGTACGTGCGTGTGTGTGTGTACGTGCGTGTGTGTGTGTGTGTGTATGTGTGTGTGTGTACGTGTGTGTGTGTGTGTACGTGTGCGTGTGTACGTGTGTGTGTGTACGTGTGTGTGTGTACGTGTGTGTGTTTACGTGTGTGTGTACGTGTGTGTGTGTACGTGTGTACGTGTGTGTGTGTACGTGTGTACGTGTGTGCGTGTGTGTGTACGTGTGTGTACGTGTGTGTGTACGTGTGTGTACATGTGTGTGTGTACGTGTGTACGTGTGTGTGTGTGTGTACGTGTGTGTGTACGTGTGTACGTGTGTGTACGTGTGTGTACGTGTGTACGTGTGTGTACGTGTGTGTACGTGTGTGTGTGTACGTGTGTGTGTACGTGTGTGTACGTGTGTGTGTGTACGTGTGTGTGTGTACGTGTGTGTGTGTACGTGTGTGTGTGTACGTGTGTGTGTACGTGTGTGTACGTGTGTGTACGTGTGTGTGTGTACGTGTGTGCGTACGTGTGTGTACGTGTGTGTGTGTACGTGTGTGTGTGTACGTGTGTGTGTGTACGTGTGTGTGTGTACGTGTGTGTGTGTACGTACCTCCTCGCTGGTGCCAGACGGTAACGCTGTCGTAGATTTGAGCAGCGCCATTGAGGGGAGACCAATGCCATCGCCTCTACCCCTCATGGAGCTGATCTGCCCACTGACCATCGACTTGTCATCTGTACGACGCGCCTGCCATCCTTCCACTCCGGTGGCGGGTGTACGCCCAGGACCCCAGTCAAACCCACGGCGGCCTGGTCTCGGCTAGCTGATGAAAGTCGCAAGCGAGAATTTCATCATCGCTCGCGTACATTGGAAGAAGAAGTCACCCCGTGTGAGTGGCTGGCCGAGGTGCCATCTCCTGAGGAAGTACTGAAGGCGATCCGGAGTCTGAGACCAGGAAAGGCAGCGGGCAGAGATGATCTCCCAAGCGAAATGCTGAGGGAGGGTGGCGTTTGTGCACAGACTGCCCTATATGACATCATAACAACAGTCTGGACCACTGGACGGGTTCCGCAGGATTGGAAGGATGCCCTGGTGGTCCCCCTCTTTAAGAAGGGGGACCGCACAGACTGTAACAACTACAGGGGCATCTCACTCCTCAGTGTGCCAGGAAAGTTCCTGGCAAGGATTATTCAACATCGCCTTGCCAGGCACGCTGAGGAGAGGCTTGCGGAGCCCCAATGTGGTTTCAGGAAAGGGCGGTCCCGCACAGATGCCATATTTTCTGTCTGCTACAGCAGAGGTGTAGGACATTCCAACAGGACTTACATTTTTGCTTTACTGACCTGGTCAAGGCCTTTGATACCATCAGTAGGCCTGAGCTCTGGGTTGCTCTTCGTATTTTTGGAGTCCCTGACTCTCTGCTCACAATCATTCAGGACCTTAATGATGGTGAGCGGGCCCGGGTAAACCTACATGGCTGGGAGTCAGAGCCATTCCCTGTTCACCTTGGGGTGCGACAGGGATGTCCTCTGGTTCCCACGTTGTTTAACATCCTTTTTGGAACATGTATTTCGAGAAGCCTTTCATAGTTGTTTAGGAGGAATCTCCATCTGGTGCAGGTGCAATGGGAGGCTGATCGATGCCCGGGTGCGGTCAAGGGATGGCTCCCTATTGGTCAACCACGTTATGTATGCCGATGATTTGGTAATAGCTGCTCATTCAGCGTAGGAGTTGGGGACGCTGCTGCTGAGACTGGAGCGTGCCACTAAGAGATGGGGCCTTACCATCAGCCCCACCAAAACTAAGCACCTGCCTGGGTATTTTGTACCATCGGACACTCCACCCCCACAACTCCGAATCGGTGATGGGGCAGTTGTGGAGAGAGTGGCGAGTTTCCCATACCTGGGTAGTGTGCTCATGACTGGCTCCAGTTTAACAGCAGAGGTCTCACTCCGAATCAGTCGAGCGGCAATATCTTTTCATCGGTTGCGTAACGCTGTGTGGAAGCTACCTGGTCTGTCGCTCCGCACGAAGCTTCGGGTCTTCTCGGCCACGGTCATTCCCTCCCTTCTCTACGCTTGCGAAACGTGGACTCCCCTAATGGAACATCTTCGCCGGTTAGAAACATTTAGGCTGGCCTGCCTACGATCCATCCTGGGTTTAACCAGGCTGGATTGTGTGAGGAGCTCACAAATCCTTTAAAGATCTGGGCAAGGTCCCATCGGTGGGCTCCTCCGGCAGGCAAGGCTGCGATGGCTGGGTCATGTAGCCCGCATGCCCAGCCACCGCATGCCGAAACAGCTTTTGTTCGGCCGGATCGAGGGGGCTAAACGGGCGCGGCACGGGCTAGAGAAGAGATGGAGTGATGTGGTACAGGAGAACGTGGAGCTGAGTGGGCTTGCCGATGACTGGTACCAGCGGTGTCAAGATCGGCCTCTGTGGAGGAGGCTCGTGAAGGACGCTACTGGGCAGTTGGAGGCAGTCGCCCTCCAACAACAATGGAGGGCAGAGGAGCGACGCTCACAACAACGAGCGGAGCGCCGGGTGGCTAAAACACATCAGGTTGGCACAGTAGGGGGCACAGGTGGTGCATCAGCCAATCATCTTAGTCAGTCGACCCGTGGTACCTGGGTCTGCCCCGTGACCTCCTGTCAGCGGGCGTTCGACACTTCACGTGGCCTCAGGGTGCACATAGCCTGGCACAAGCGTCGTGGTGACGTCACCGCCACTTAGTGGCGAATGGCGGGTGTGTCAGTGGGTGAGTGAGTGGGTGAGTGTGTGAGTGAGGTGGGTGAGTGTGTGAGTGGGTGAGTGTGTGAGTGAGGTGGGTGAGTGTGTGAGTGTGTGAGTGAGTGAGTGTGTGAGTGAGTGATTGGGTGAGTGAGTGGGTGAGTGTGTGAGTGAGTGTGTGAGTGTGTGAGTGAGTGGCTGGTTGAGTGGGTGAGTGTGTTTGTGAGTGAGTGTGTGAGTGTGTGAGTGAGTGGCTGTTTGAGTGAGTGGCTGTTTGAGTGAGTGAGTGTGTGAGTGTGTTTGTGAGTGTGTGAGTGAGTGAGTGTGTGAGTGAGTGGGTGAGTGGCTGGTTGAGTGAGTGAGTGTGTGAGTGAGTGTGTGAGTGAGTGAGTGTGTGAGTGAGTGAGTGGGTGGCTGGTTGAGTGGGTGAGTGAGTGGGTGAGCGAGTGGCTGTTTGAGTGAGTGTGTTTGTGAGTGTGTGAGTGAGTGGCTGTTTGAGTGTGTGAGTGAGTGAGTGGCTGGTTGAGTGGCTGGTTGAGTGAGTGTGTGAGTGAGTGTATGAGTGAGTGAGTGTGTGAGTGAGTGTGTGTGAGTGTGTGAGTGTATGAGTGAGTGTGAGTGTGTGAGTGTGTGTGTGAGTGGCTGAGTGTGTGAGTGGCTGAGTGTGTGAGTGGCTGAGTGTGTGAGTGGCTGGTTGAGTGGCTGGTTGAGTGTGTGTATGAGTTAGTGAGTGTGAGTGAGTGAGTGTGTGAGTGTGTGAGTGTATGAGTGAGTGTGTGAGTGTGTGAGTGAGTGTGTGAGTGTATGAGTGAGTGAGTGTGTGAGTGTGAGTGTGTGAGTGAGTGAGTGCGAGTGTGTGAGTGTGTGAGTGAGTGTGTGTGTGAGTGAGTGTGTGAGTGAGTGTGTGAGTGAGTGTGTGAGTGTATGAGTGAGTGAGTGTGTGAGTGTATGAGTGAGTGAGTGTGTGAGTGAGTGTGTGAGTGATTGTGTGAGTGTATGAGTGAGTGTATGAGTGAGTGAGTGTGAGTGAGTGTGTGTGTGAGTGAGTGAGTGTGTGAGTGATTGTGTGAGTGTATGAGTGAGTGAGTGTGTGTGTGAGTGAGTGTGTGAGTGTGTGAGTGTATGAGTGAGTGTGAGTGAGTGAGTGAGTTTGTTAGTGAGTGAGTGAGTGTATGAGTGAGTGAGTGTGAGTGAGTGTATGAGTGAGTGTGAGTGTGTGAGTGTGAGTGATTGTATGAGTGAGTGTGAGTGAGTGTGTGAGTGTATGAGTGAGTGTGAGTGTGTGAGTGTGTGTGTGAGTGGCTGAGTGTGTGAGTGGCTGGTTGAGTGGCTGGTTGAGTGTGTGAGTGAGTGAGTGTGAGTGTGTGAGTGATTGTGTGAGTGTATGAGTGAGTGAGTGTGAGTGAGTGTGTGAGTGATTGTGTGAGTGTATGAGTGTGTGAGTGTGTGTGTGTGAGTGAGTGAGTGAGTGTGGCTGTGTGAGTGTGTGAGTGAGTGTGTGAGTCTATGAGTGAGTGAGTGTGTGAGTGAGTGTGAGTGAGTGTATGAGTGAGTGTATGAGTGAGTGAGTGTGTGTGTGTGAGTGAGTGTGTGAGTGTGTGAGTGTATGAGTGAGTGTGTGAGTGTGAGTGATTGTGTGAGTGAGTGAGTGTGTGAGTGTATGAGTGAGTGTGAGTGAGTGTGTGTGTGAGTGAGTGTGTGAGTGATTGTGTGAGTGTATGAGTGTGTGAGTGTGTGTGTGTGAGTGAGTGTGTGAGTGAGTGTGTGTGAGTGAGTGTGTGAGTGAGTGTGTGAGTGTATGAGTGAGTGAGTGTGAGTGAGTGTGAGTGAGTGTGTGTGTGAGTGTGTGAGTGAGTGTATGAGTGAGTGAGTGGCTGGTTGAGTTACTGGTTGAGTGAGAGTGTGTGTGAGTGAGTGTATGAGTGAGTGTGTGAGTGAGTGTGTGAGTGAGTGTGAGTGAGTGTGTGAGTGAGTGTGTGAGTCTATGAGTGAGTGTGTGTGGCTGAGTGAGTGAGTGTGTGAGTGAGTGTGAGTGAGTGTATGAGTGAGTGTGTGAGTGTATGAGTGAGTGAGTGAGTGTGAGTGTGTGAGTGAGTGAGTGTATGAGTGAGTGAGTGAGTGGCTGGTTGAGTGACTGGTTGAGTGAGTGAGTGTGAGTGAGTGTGTGAGTGTGTGAGTGGTGTATGTGTGAGTGTGTGAGTGTGTGAGTGAGTGTGTGAGTGGCTGGTTGAGTGGCTGGTTGAGTGTGTGAGTGTGTGAGTGAGTGTGTGAGTGTATGAGTGAGTGTGTGAGTGAGTGTGTGTATGAGTGTGTGTGAGTGAGTGTGAGTGAGTGTGTGTATGAGTGAGTGAGTCTATGAGTGAGAGAGTGTGTGTGAGTGAGTGTGTGAGTGTGTGAGTCTATGAGTGAGTGTGTGTGTGTATGAGTGTGTGAGTGTGTGAGTGAGTGTGTGAGTCTATGAGTGAGTGTGTGAGTGAGTGTGAGTGAGTGTGTGTATGAGTGAGTGAGTCTATGAGTGAGAGAGTGTGTGTGAGTGAGTGAGTGAGTGTGTGAGTGAGTGAGTGTGAGTGTGTGTGGCTGAGTGAGTGAGTGTGTGGGTGTATGAGTGAGTGAGTGTGAGTGTGTGAGTGAGTGAGTGTATGAGTGAGTGAGTGGCTGGTTGAGTGAGTGAGTGTGTGAGTGTGAGTGAGTGTGGCTGTGTGAGTGTGTGAGTGAGTCTATGAGTGTATGAGTGAGTGTGTCTGAGTGAGTGAGTGTGTGTGTCTGAGTGAGTGATTGAGTGTGTGGGTGAACCTCCCTCCCCCGCCGCGGCGTGGCAGCTACGTGATCTCTGGCGACGCGGACGGCCGCCTCAACGTGTGGGACTGGAAGAGCACCAAGCTGTACTCCCGCCTGCGTGCTCACGACTCGGTGTGCATCGGCGCCATCTGGCACCCGCACGAGACATCCAAGGTGCTCACCTGCGGCTGGGACGGCCTCATCAAGCTCTGGGACTGAGATGCCCTGGGGGGGGTAGTGGGGGGGGGGGGGGTTGTGGGGGGGGGGGGGGGGGGGGGACATTGGGGGTGGGTGCTGCTCATGCTCTGAGATTCTGGGGGGGGGGGCTCTGAGACTCTGAGGGGCTCTGAGACTCTGGGGGGCGCCTCAAGCTCTGAGACTCTGGGGGGCTCTGAGACGCTGGGGGGCTCTGAAACTCTGAGGGGCTCTGAGACTCTGAGGGGCTTTGAGACTCTGGGGGACTCCTCAAGCTCTGAGACTCTGGGGGGCTCTGAGACTCTGGGGGGCTCTGAGACTCTCGGGGACTCCTCAAGCTCTGAGACTCTGGGGGGCTCTGAGACTCTGAGGGGCTCTGAGACTCTGGGGGGCTCTGAGGCTCTGGGGAGCTCTGGGACTCTGGGGGACTCTGAGACTCTGGGGGGCTCCTCAAGCTCTGAGACTCTGGGGGGCTCTGAGACTCTGGGGGGCTCTGAGGCTCTGGGGGGCTCTGAGACTCTGGGGGGCTCTGGGGGGCTCTGAGACTCTGGAGGGCTCCTCAAGCTCTGAGACTCTGGGGGGCTCTGAGACTCTGGGGGGCTCTGAGACTCTGGGGGGCTCCTCAAGCTCTGAGACTGGGGGGCTCTGAGGCTCTGGGGGGCTCTGAGACTCTGGGGGGCTCCTCAAGCTCTGAGGCTCACGTCTATTCTCGTGTAGATTTTAATATCCGGATGTTTTGGGAGGGTAGGGCAGCGGGGGGTGGCATTTGTACAAAAATAAAAAAGCTGAGTTTGCATTAAGCCGCGTTGTTGGTCTTCAATCTCTGCTGCTGCTGCTGATGTGTTTGCGATGCTGTTTTACTTCGCTGTTCACGGGCTTGATGACCACAATATTTGCTGCCCGCGAATCGCATCTGGAACTCGGCACGACTACTTGAGAGAGAGAGAGAGAGATAAAGTGACGAGAGATAAAGTGACGAGAGATAGTGTGGTAGCTACTACATATGTATTAGTTACTACATACGTATTAGTTACTACATATGTAGTGTATCGTGTAGTGTATAGCAGTGTAGTGTATAGTCCTGTATAGTGTACTATGTAGTGTATAGTAGTATAGTGTATAGTAGTGTAGTGTATAGTGAAGTGTATTTTGTAGTGTATAGTGTAGTGCAGTATGTAGTGTATAGTGTAGTGTATATTGTAGTTTATAGTGTAGTATGTAGTGTATAGTGTAGTGTATATTGTAGTTTATAGTGTAGTATGTAGTGTACAGTATAGTGTAGTATGTAGTGTATAGTGTAGTGTATATTGTAGTTCATAGTGTAGTATGTAGTGTATAGTGTAGTGTAGTATGTAGTGTATAGTGTAGTCATGTCGTGTCTATATGTTGAACTTCTTTCGCACCGTACGTAGCTACTGCGTGGTGCTGCTACTGCTAACAGCACTTGACCAGGCCGGCAGTGGCCGTCTGTTAAAGGCTACCTGGGGGAGGCGGGATACCTTTAGCTTTGTGAGCAGGTGCGTGCGTGTGGATTAGTGGGGAGGGGGAGTGGCTCGCGAGAAAGTGTCCCGACATTACCGCTCAGCCACGCTCGCTCGCCCAGTCCAACAACAACCACCACAACCACCACCCACCACAACCACCACCACTAACCACTTCCGGTGATTCTTGAGAACATCAACAGCGACCTTTATTATTATTTATTATTATTTTACCAAGAAGAACCACATTCCTCAAGTCACCCAGCGTCCCCCCGGGCGCCTCCCTCCCTCTCACTGTCCATCAACATCATCAACATCATCATCATCAACATCATCAACATCATCAACATCAACAACATCAACATCATCATCAACATCATCAACATCATCATCATCAACATCAACAACATCATCAACATCATCATCAACATCATCAACATCATCATCAACATCATCAACATCATCATCAACATCATCAACATCATCATCATCAACATCATCAACATCAACAACATCAACATCATCAACATCATCAACATCAACATCATCAACATCATCATCATCAACATCATCAACATCATCATCACGACCCATGGGCAGATAGTCCCGTAGTTCAATCTTGATTTGTAGTGTATAGTGTAGTGTATAGTGTAGTGTATAGTTTAGTGTATAGTGTAGTGCATAGTGGAGTATACTAGTACAGCACTAGTGTATAGTGTATTGTGTAGTAGTGTAGTGTATAGTGTAGTGTATATTGTAGTATACTAGTACAGCACTAGTGTATAGTGTAGTGTATAGTGTAGTATACTAGTACAGCACTAGTGTATAGTGTAGTGTATAGTGTAGTATACTAGTACAGCACTAGTATATAGTGTAGTGTATAGTATAGTGTATAGTGTGTATAATAGTGTGTGTAGTGTATAATAGTGTAGTGTATAGTGTAGTGTATAATAGTGTAGTGTATAGTGTAGTGTATAGTGTAGTGCAGGGGTCGGGAACCTTTTTGGCTGAGAGAGCCATGAAAGCCACATTTTAAAATAAATTTGCGTGTATTTTTAACTAAGACCACCAATTTTAGAATATAATAAGTCTCTGAATGTATACTTTTTAATAACGTTGTTATACCAACAACCAATAATAAATAAAATCTTTCCATTAATGCGACTTCTGGCGCTGCATGGTTTTGCTGATGGCTTTGTAGTCCGGTTGATACGTGGTGAGGTTAAGCTTCATGCAGGCGTTGAGGCTTTCATCCGTTAAACGGGATCGTAGGTTGGTCTTGATGTTGTTTTTTTAGATGTGAGAACGACTGCTCACATGAATACGTAGAACCAAACATGGTCAATACAGCAATGCTACAGACGCTGCAGTGTGTGGTATGTGACAGGAAGCGCGTTTCATGTTTTGACAATCAGCTGGTCTGCGGGTTGAAGTTTTTTTTCATTTCTGTCCACTTGTGATTGGTCGCCAGCTCTGCTTTGCTGTCGTTCAAGTCTTTCCAAATCTTCATTCAGTGACTTGAACTTATTCACCCACATGTCTGAGGCCTTCAGGTCAACAACTTCCAGCTCAAAATCTCTGATGGAGACACCAGGCATGTAACTCAGGTCGGCTTTGTCCACCGCACACTCGTGTGGATGAGTGATGAACTTGAAAAGACGGAGTGTGCTCACGGACATTCTCCAAAGCGTGCTTTGAATGACTGCTGGTGATGAGATGTGAAGCCAGCTAGCTGCTGGAGATCAAAATGTTGAACGGGGTCACTTGCTGTGCACGCATCTTTAGATTCTCTCAGTTTTTCAAAGTGCAGTAAACGACCTGTTTCAATATCCACGATGAAGAGTTCCAGCTTGTTTTCAAATGCAAACACTGCTTGTTGAAGCGATAAGACTGTATTTACAATGCCTTGCATTTTCACATTGAGCTGGTTCAGATGTCCAGTCATGCGGGGATCACAAAAAAGATCTCCAAAATCTTGAATAAACACAAGATCCAGGTCCGTTTCAACACATTACATAAAATCCGTGATCTGGTTCCGTCTGTAAAAGATGTGATTCCGGACATACAGTACCCTGGTGTCTACAAACTAAGTTGCCTCTGTGGTAGTAGTTACATCAGAGAAACCAAACGCCATGTCTCGGACCGCATTCGAGAACACAAAGCAGACCTTAAACACGGTAGGACAACACCTAGGCCGTGGCAGATCATTGTTATAATTCAGTAGGCTCACATGACATTGACTTCTCCAAGACAGAGGTTCTCTGTAAGCCATCTGGCTACCATGAGAGATTCGTTCATGAGGCTATCCACATATACAAGCACAGAGACAATTTGAACCGAGAAGATGGATTCTGGCTTAGCAATCATTGGAAGGATTTGATAAACCATTTCAGGTCTTAATTGATTGTTCACGCTTACGGTGGCTTTCAGACAGCATACATTAAATTTTTCGTCTCCCCCCTCCTCTTTTCAGAACATAGATGGACTAGTCCTTCTAAACAAACTGCCAAATCGCTGCCCGTGGTGCTAACGTTTTTTTTTATAAATACACCGTTGAAAAATAAATAAATAAAAACTTCTTTCAAATGTTTTTTGCCGTTGGGTTTTCACACCTGATGATGACCGCTTGTGTTATGGTCGAAACGTCGTGAGAATTTTTATTGTTTTATATATATTTTATTATTTTATAGTTTCCCTTCAACGTGACTTTACCGAAAGAGCTAAGAATATGAATTACTGCAGTCACGAAAGCTTTAAATCAAAATTTAGTAAAACTTCAGGAGCCACTCAGTGTTAGCTAGCTCCGGATGCTCGACATCTTTCATTTCAAGAAAAGTCCGGATTTCGCTCAGGCAAGCCGCGAAACGGCTGAGGACCTACCCTCTTGACAACCAACGCACATTTGCTGTGCAAAAGCAGACCGGGATAACGATTCCCAACTTCATCCGGCAGCGTTTTATCATTGAAAGCTCGGGCAACAATAAAGTAGACCACCCGAATGACCAGTGGCATCACCTCGCCAATCTGCTCGCCACACATTTGAGCACAAAGCGCCTCTTGATGTAGAATGCAGTGAAGACTTAGGGTTGGTCGTTTTGTCACGTTGACGAAGAAGCGCTACAAATCCTCTGTTTTCCCCCACCATGCACGCAGCACCATCAGTACACACCGAAATAAGCTTCTCCATCGGTAGATTTTTTTCCCTTTGGCGAACTCAATGAAAGACTTGAATAAATCCTCCCCTTCTTTGGTTCTTTCGGTAAAGTCACCACCACGTAGAATGAGAATAAAATAATAAATTGATCAAATAAAATAACACAATAATATTCTCACGACGTTTCGGCCACAACACAAGCGGTCTTCATCAGGTGAAGGGACGAGACTGTCTGGTAGGACAGTGTCGTGAGAATATTATTGTGTTATTTTATTTTATCAATTTATTATTTTATTCTCATTCTACGTGGTGGTGACTTTACCGAAAGAACCAAAGAATATGAATCATTGCAGTCACGAAAGCTTTAAATCGAAATGGGATAAATGACTTACGTCCGTTGACTCATCCAAAGCGAGGGAAAAGCATGGCGCTGCATTTATGTCCTTCACTTGTGTTTCCTGCACTTGATTTGCCATCATTATGGTTTCGATCGTGAACAGTTTTTTTGCTGACAGAGGCATGTCTTTTATTCGTTTGATTATCTTGCAGTGTAGTGTATAGTGTAGTGTATAGTGTAGCGCATCATCATCGTCGTCATCGCGATCCATGGTAGGTGTGCACAGCACATTTGCTCATGTGTTCCCACGTTATCTTGTGGTGCCAATATGCTCAGGAGAGAAGATCCCCTACACCGCATCAGCCACTGCACCAACCGTGGCAGCAGCAGATGCAGGTGCGGCTGATAGCCGATGATGCACAAATGAAAGATTACAAACTCTAAGAGGTTTTTGTTTTCCATCATTTAGACCTCCTTTGCCAGTACCAAAATATAATAATAATAATAGGGGTTTTCCCCTTTTTTTCTGGCAACAAAACTGAAGCCTTTTTTTACAGAGAATTCATGTCACTGCATTAACCACAGTACCTGCAGTCAAAATGCAAACAAAAAAACATACTATGATAATAAAGGTGTGTGGGTTAGATCGCGTTTATTTATAAATGTGTCGTAACCTTCCACCACCCGACACGGCCAATCAGCAAAAAAGTGTCACGTTGACAAAAGACAAATAATTTACTACTTTAGCCCACCGGTGTGTTGAAGAGTGAATCCACATTTACAGTTTGAGTACGACGTTTCGCTGGTAAATACATCCAGCATCATCGGGCAATTCGGATGTATTTACCAGCGAAACGTCGTACTCAAACTGTAAATGTTGTGGATTCACTCTTCAACACACCTGTGGGCTAAAGTAGTGAACTATTTGTCTTTTGTCAACGTGACACTTTTTTTGCTGATTGGCCGTGTCGGGTGGTGGAGGGTTACGACACATTTATAAATAAACGCGATCTAACCCAAAAACCTTTATTATGAATAATATTGGTCGCGAAAGCCTACGTGTTAAACCAAAAACATACTATGATAATATATTTATTGTCCTTGAAACTGATTGGTCCACACCAAGGGGACGGCTTTCCCTTGGTGTGGACCAATCAGTTTCAAGGACAATGCCACATATATTATCATAGTGTGTGTGTTTTTTGTTTGCATTTTGACTGCAGGTATTGTGGTTAATGCAGTAACATGAATCCTTGTAACAAAAAAAAAATCAGTTTTGGTGCCAGATAAAAGGTGGAAGACCCTATTATTAGGTTTTCCCACGTTTCTTCTGTCAACAAAACGGCTGCGTTAAGATGTTTAAACACCAAACTGAAACCAATGTTTACAAGCATTCGTGTCTGCGTTAACCACAATGCTCGTGGTCAGAATGCACGCAACAAAAAACGCACTCTGATCGTATGATGATGATGCATTGTCTTTGAAAGTGATTGTTCCACACCAGGGACCGCGTTTTGTTGAGCCACGTCTCAAAACGGTGCTAGACCAGAGGACGTCGCCAAAAGGCTCACAAGAAAGTTGCCTCTGGTGTGGAGCAATCAGTGTCAAAGACAATGCATCGTACCAAGGCCGTAATTAGAATAATTATAATATATATTCAAATATGCTCAACATCTCCCCCCCCCTCCCACCACCAATATATTGCTATAAAAATATATAAAAAAAAAATTGCTATGCTATGTTAATAAGAAGAACAATTTGCTAAACCTTGGCCACAATATCTGGACTTGCCTTCATATAAATCAACGCATAGATTTCTATTCTTAGCTCTTTCGGTAAAGTCACGTTGAAGGGAAACAAGAAAATATTTTTTTTATTGCTTTATATATTTTATTATTTTATTGTTTCCCTTCAACGTGACTTTACCGAAAGAGCTAAGAATATGAATTTGTGGTTGTACTTTATTAATCCCTAATCTCTGCCATTACATACAATGAATCAAAAAAAGGTAAAAAAATAATAAAAACAAAGCAATGTAAATACAATAACACCATTAGACATTATTGTACAAAATAATAAAAATAAAAAAGTCCGCCCCCATGTGTTCGTGAATTTTTTTTGATATTTCAGGCAGGAAATGGCAGGAAATGAGTTTTCAAAAAAACTTTGGGTTGGGACCCCCAGAGCCCCTGGAAGATTTGGTGCCCCCCACCCCCCAATGTTGACCACGTGGCTACGCCTTGCCGCGACTCAACGCGTAGCGACGCGATGCCTCCGAAGACGAAGAAGGAGACATCGTCACAGCGATGACGACGATGATGACGACGATGACGACGATGATGATGACGATGCTGGTGACGATGATGATGACGATGAAGACGACGACGATTATGACGATGATGACGATTATGATGACGATGATGATGATGACGATGATGATGACGATAATGATGATGACGACAATGATGATGACGATGATGATGATGATGACGATGCTGGTGACGATGTTGATGATGACGACGACGACGATGATGACGATGATGACGATTATGATGACGATGATGACGATGATGATGATGACGATGATGACGATGATGACAATGATGATGACGATGATGACGACGATGCTGATGACGATTATGATGACGATGATGACGATGATTCACTACTCCGCTACTGCTCCTGCTGACGTAGTTTTCTGTGGCTTGACCACCACGTGAATGTGATGACGTCGCTGTTGATCTGCATCTACACCAGCTATACGAAAGAAGAACCACACTGCCCATAGACTAACACTGCCCATACACTAACACTGATAGACTAACACTGCCCATAGACTAACACTGCCCATATACTAACACTGCCCATAGACTAACACTGCCCATAGACTAACACTGCCCATAGACTAACATTACCCATACACTAACACTACCCATAGACTAACACTGCCCATACACTAACACTGATAGACTAACACTGCCCATAGACTAACACTGCCCATAGACTAACACTGCCCATAGACTAACACTGCCCATAGACTAACACTGCCCATAGACTAACATTACCCATACACTAACACTACCCATAGACTAACACTGCCCATAGACTAACACTGCCCATAGACTAACACTGCCCATAGACTAACACAAGCGATAGCTTGTGTTAGTGATCGACACGTGACTTTACCGAAAAACCTAAAGAATATTTGGGTCCAGTGTCGATGCAGCAGCGGCCCGTGATCGACTGTAGTTGTGGGATTTTGATTTGGGTGCCGCGGTGTTTAGGAAATGTCAACTACCTCGCCTGGTACGCAGGAGGTCGCAGGTTCGATGCTGACCCTGCCTACGACCCATCCCGGGTTTAACCAGGCTGGATTGTGTGGGGAACTCACAAATACTTTAAAGATGTGGACAATGTCCCATCGGCGAACTCCTCCGGCAGGCTGGGTCATGTAGCCCGCATGCTCAGCCACCGCGTGCCTGAACAGCTTCTGTTTGGCCGCAAAGAGGGGGCGAAATGGGCGCGGCTCGGACTAGAGAAGAGATGGAGATGATGCGATTACGGAAGAATGTGGAGCTGAGTGGACTTGCCGATGACTGTACCAGCGGTGTCAAGATCGGCCTCTGTGGAGGAGGAGGCTCGTGAAGGACGCTGCTTACTGGGCAGTTGGAGGCAGTCGCCCTCCAACAACAACAATGGAGGGCGGAGGAGCGACACTCACAACAACGAGCAGAGCGCCGGGTGGCTAAAACGCAGCAGGTTGGCACAGTAGGGGGGGGGGTACAGCTGGTGGTGGTGCATCTCGCGGTCATCTCAGTCAGACGACCCACGGCACCTGCCGGCTCTGTCCCGTGACCTCCTGTCAGCCAGAGAGCCTTCGACACTTCACGTGGCAGCCTCAAAGTGCACCTAGCCCGGCACAGGCCCCCGTGGTGATGTCACCGCACACTTAGTGGCGAATGGAGACCGCTGTTGCTGCTGCTGCTGTTGCTGTTGCCGTCAGAC
This sequence comes from Petromyzon marinus, assembly GCF_010993605.1. Taxonomy (NCBI): domain Eukaryota; kingdom Metazoa; phylum Chordata; class Hyperoartia; order Petromyzontiformes; family Petromyzontidae; genus Petromyzon; species Petromyzon marinus. Next base: position 961,630 of record NC_046134.1, on the reverse strand, counting down.
AAACGTCCACACGATGACATCCATTGCCGTAACCCAGGGGTTGTTTTTATTTGCTCATCGTCACGGATCGGTCATTCGCAGCGACTGCGCGAGACCGCTCCGCCAGCCGCGGCGGGCTCACGTGCCGTGGGAGAAGAAGGGCCCTTGCACCGAAACGTCGCCTATTACACATTCGCTTCCTAGTACAGCGACACGCGCATAGAGACGAAGATCCCTCGCCCGCGTAGCCTCAATAAGCCGTGTTGGGGCCCAAGCGCCGCTTGCGAGCAGCGCTTGAGAAAGCCGGGACAGCGGAAGCGGGACGGACGGTACACGGAGGCCACAACCAACCACGCCCGGTCGCCTGTGGCTCTCTGCCCCGAGCGGCACCGCACCGCGCGAGGTAGGGGAGGTGCACCACGCGCTTATGCGCGGGCCACGTTGACCAATCGTCAGGCGGGTGCGGTGCGGTGCGCGCAGGTTCCGTGAGCTACAGTGATGGTGGTGGTTGTTGGCAGTAAACATCGAACGTTGGTCCAACCACATGGCAACGTTGGTCCAACCACATGGCAAGGTTGGTCCAACCACATGGCAACGTTGGTCCAACGTTGGTCCAACGTTGGTCCAACCACATGGCAACGTTAGACCAACGTTGCCCCGACATTGCCGTCACGAAAGGGGCAATCCTCCCACCTCGTCATCAGGTGGCTGTGCCACCTCGTCATCATCATCATCAGGTGGCACAGCCACCTGATGATGATGATGATTGCTTGGTGTCGCGATCGAAACGTCGTGATCAATACATTTTCTACCTTCGTGATTTTACCGAAAGCACCAAAGAGTATGGATTCATGCAGTTGCGAAAGCTTCAAATCGACACTGATAAGCGTGTTGCCTCCAAGAAGCCTCGCTCTCCCTCTGTACCCACTACACACACACACGTATATCTTTATATATCTATAAATGTTTGTTTAGTTTACTTGAATTTTATTTTTTTGAAGTTTTTTTGTTGTTTATCCTTAGACTCTTGTATTTTAGTACCGTTCGTCGTTCTGACTCCACCCCCCCCCACTCCTTGCTGGACATCTGTGAACAAAAAAGAGCTTCTTAGATTATCAGATTCCTCCTCCCCCCCTCCCTCCCCCCTCCTCCCCCCTCCCCCCCGTCTACTCTCCCCTCCCCCCCCAACCCCCCCTCTCCCCTCCCTTCCCCCCAGGGTTCTCATTTCTTGAGGATGCCATTCGGCTTGGACGGTGCCTCCCGCTTCAGGTTGGCGCGATTCTCCTTGCTGTGCTCGCGACTCGAGGCGCTGTCGTCCCCGCTGCCCTCGGCGTGGACATCCGCGACGTTCCGGGCGGGACCCTTGACCCGCGTCGACTTGACGCCTGCGGCGGAGAGACGAAAGGAAAAGGTTCCGCAGGGTTAGCCTCGAGCGGACCGTCGGGGCAAGCGCTGTGACCAGGCAGCAGTGGAGCGTGAAGGCCGGCATCAACAAAGGCAAAGGTCCCCCGTGTAGCCTGTGACAGACTGTCGGGGCAAGTGCTGTTAGTAGCGAGCAGCGCCTGTGAAGGCTACCAGCGCTGTGGCACACACGAGGGGGTGGGTGGCCAGCAGCACGGCGCCCGACCGACTTTGTCTTCCCAGTGGCGATGTTTACTACGCACCGCTACACCAGGTAACTTATTTTGAGCTGAGTCGACCTAGGGGTGGCCCGTGACCTGTTCGGATAATCGTCACTGGGTGTTGGCCATGAGCGGGAATCGAACTCGGGTCGCCAGGTTCGAAGCGCAGCGTAGCGCGGACCACTACGCTGCCGCTCCCCCCAACACACACACACACACAGACACACACACAGACAACAACAACAACCGCCATTCGCCACTAAGTGGCGGTGACGTCACCACGACGATTGTGCCAGGCTATGTGCACCTTGAGGCCACGTGGAGTGTCGAACGCCCGCTGGCAGGAGGTCACGGGGCAGACCCAGGTGCCATGGGTCGACTGACTGAAATGACTGGCTGATGCACCACCTGTGCCCCCTACTGTGCCAACCTACTGTGCTTTAGCCACCCGGCGCTCCACTCGTTGTTGTGAGCGTCGCTCCTCCACCCTCCGTTGTTGTTGGAGGGCGACTGCCTCCAACTGCCCAGTAGCAGCGTCCTTCACGAGCCTCCTCCACAGAGGCCGATCTTGACACCGCTGGTACCAGTCATCGGCAAGTCCACTTAGCTCCACGTCCTCCTGTACCACATCACTCCATCTCTTCTCTACCCCGTGCCGCGCCCGTTAAGCCCTCTCGATCCGGCCGAACAAAAGTTGTTTAGGCATGCGGTGGCTGGGCATGCGGGCTACATGACCCAGCCAACGCAGCCTTGCCTGCCGGAGGAGCTCACGGATGGGACTTTGCCCAGATCTTTCAAGGATTTGTGAGCTCCTCACACAATCCAGCCTGGTTAAACCCAGGATGGATCGTAGACAGGCTAGCCTAAATGTTTCTTACCGGCGAAGATGTCCCATAAGGGGGGTCCACGTTTCGCAAGTGTAGAGAAGGGAGGGAATGACTGTGGCCGAGAAGACCCGAAGCTTCGTGCGAAGCGACAGACCAGGTAGCTTCCACACAGCATTACGCAACCGATGAAAAGATATTGCCGCTCGACTGATTCGGAGTGAGACCTCTGCTGTTAAACTGGAGCCGGTTATAAGCACACTGCCCAGGTATGGGAAACTCTCTACTCTTTCCACAACTGCCCCATCACTGATTGGGAGATGTGGGGGTGGAGTGTCCGATGATACAAAATACCCAGGCAGGTGCTTAGTTTTGGTGGGGCTGATGGTAAGGCCCTATCTGTTAGTGGCACGCTCCAGTCTCAGCAGCAGCGTCTCCAACTCCTCTGAATGAGCAGCTATTACCAAATCATCGGCATACATAACGTGGTTGAGCAATAGGGAGCCATCCCTTGACCGCACCCGGGCATCGATCAGCCTCCCATTGTATCTGTACCATATGGAGATTCCCCCGGTACAGCTATTGAAGGCTTCACGAACTACGTGGTCAAAATAGATGTTAAATAATGTGGGAGCCAGAGAACATCCCTGTCGCACCCCAAGGTGTACAGGGAATGGCTCTGACTCCCGGCCACGTAGTTTTACCCGGGCCCGCTCACCATCATGAAGGTCCTTAATGATCGTGAGCAGAGAGTCAGGGACTCCAAAAGAACGAAGAACAACCCAGAGCCCAGGCCTACTGATGGTATCATAGGCCTTGACCAGGTCAATAAAGCAGAGATGTAGGTCTTGCTGGAATTCCCTACACCTCTGCTGTAGCAGATGGACAGAAAATATGGCATCTGTGCAGGACCGCCCTTTCCTGAAACCGCATTGGGGCTCCGCAAGCCTCTCCTCAGCGTGCCTGGCAAGGCGATGTTGAATAATCCTTGCCAGAACCTTTCCCGGCACACTGAGGAGTGAAATTACCCTGTAGTTGTTACAATCTGTGCGGTCCCCCTTCTTTAAGAGGGGGGCCACCAGGGCATCCTTTCAATCCTGCGGAACCCGTCCAATGGTCCAGACTCTTGTTATGATGTCATGTAGGGCAGTCTGTGCACAAACGCCACCCTCCCTCAGCATTTTGCTTGGGAGATCATCTCTGTCCGCTGCCTTTCCTGGTCTCAGACTCCGGATCGCCTTCAGTACTTCCTCAACGGATGGCACCTCAGCCAGCCAAACACAGGGGGTGACTTCTTCCAATATTTGAGGCACTGCAACCTCAGCAGGGTCATCCCCACTTTGTGCCACGATGTTTTCCTGGCTGAGGGATTTTCCCTCCCCCAGGACCTCACAGAAATGCTCAGCAAATCTGCAAACCTGTTCCTGGGGGTCGGAGATTGGATCACCGTTTTTTCCCCTAATGATGGTAATAGGTGTGGCGCTGCAGGTTACTTTTTTGATGGAGTTAAATAAAGATTTGTGATCGCGGGCCACTGAGGCAGACTTCATCTCCTCAGCAACCCGCAACCACCACCCATCCTTGCAGCACCTCACGGCTCTCTGAACCTCCGAGCAAAGGCTGCGGTAAGCCTCCTCATTCTCTGATGTGGGATTCTGTCGCCGATGACAGTGGGCCTGTCGCTTTTTCTCAACTATCCTGAACACCTTCTCTGTCAGCCAGGGTCTCTGGGGAGGTCTGGACCGCGTACCCAAAGCAGCCATTGCAGCTGCATGAGCCACAGTCCTAAACCTCACCCATTTACCCTCGATATCAGGAGGAGTGGGGGACGATGCCAACCCCAGCCGCAAGCGATGATGAAATTCTTGCTTGCAACTTTCATAAGATAACTGAGACCAGGCCACTTTAGGTTGGAATGGGGTCCTGGGTGTACACTCACCACCGGAGTGGAAGAATGGCAGGCGCATCTTACAGATGACAAGTCGATGGTCAGAGGGCAGATCAGCTCCACGGTAGGTCCTGGTGTCAATGACATGGGCTCCCATCCGCTGGTCCGTCACGATGTAGTCCAGCAGATGTTCTTGCTTGGACCCGGCATGCATCCATGATGTTGTGTGGTTGCGCCGATGCCGGAACAGCGTGTTGGTAATTACAAGCCCATGGGCTGCACAAAAATCTAGCAGCCTCCTACCGTTGTTATTGAGCTGATCTGGCCCATGCCCTCCAATCACTCCAGACCAGGTGCCAGCATCATGACCAACTCGGGCATTGAAGTCACCCAACAAGATGACTATCCCGAGGGGCCACTTTAGCCAGCACCTGTGACAGGAGGTCATAGAAGGCATCTGACTCATTCGGCTTTGCCTGCATCCCTTCACGGATGTTCGTCTTCTGTGGAGGCATAAGTAACCACGACCACCACTCCTCGCCTCTGGTTGATGGGAAGGCGAGCCCAAAGTAGCCTGGGGCTTACAGCTTCCCACACCTCACCGCCACGCTCCCATGCCCCCTTCATTCTTTTGTTCAAAAGAAGAGCCACACCCTGTTGTTTGGCAGACTGCTGCCCTGAGTAGAGGACTGTCCACCCCTCATGGTGGCAGGAGCCAGAACCAGTCCACCGGACCTCCTGAATGCCACAGATCCAGGCGGTACCGGTCCAGCTCCCGAGAGAGGAGTGGCAGCCTCTCCTCCGCAGTGAGCGTTCAAACGTTCCACGTGGCCACACGAAGTGGCTTTTCGTTGTTTCTGGAGGAGCCCCGAGGGTAGAGATTCAATCTCCTGGTTCCGCCAATTGGGGTTTGGCCAGGAGACGTCATAGACGCCTGTGCCCCCGGGGCCTCCGGCACAAGCTTATTAGTTAGATATTTTAGACGTGGTTTAGTGGTAAATTTTTGAAGGTGGAGGGGTTACCAGCCCCTGGGACCCGTCCAGAGCCCCCATTTAGCCCCTGTGGTGGTCACAGACGCCATGAGGGGAGGAGGCAATCGGAATTGGCCCTCCCCCCACAGCATTGTCCACAACAGAGTTGCCCGTCCAGCACCTCGAGACACACATACACACAGACACACACACACAGACACACACACAGACACACACACACAGACACACACACACAGACACACACACACAGTCTGCCTGTCCCTTACCGGCCGGGTTGCCGGAACTGCCGCCGACCATGGAGGCGCGTGGCTCCGTGACGGTCCTGCGGTAACGCTTGCGCACGCAGAAGTACTTTATGGCGAGGTAGAAGAACTCGATGACGTTGAGGAGGAGACAGATGGCCGACACGGTGAGCATGAAGACCACGAAGACCGTCTTCTCGCTGGGGCGCGACACGAAGCAGTCGACGATGTTGGGACACGGTTCCTCGGTGCATTTGACGAGGCGCGGAAGCGAGTAGCCCCCGTAGAGGATGTAGAAGATGTACAGGCTGCCCGTCTCGAAGATGATCTGGGAGTAGGAGGGGGTGAGGGGGTAGGTGGGGGTAGAAGGATGTTAACTACCTCGCCTCGTACGCAGGAAGTCGTGCGTTTGATCCCGACCCTGACGATGCCTGCCGCTGGATATTCGGAGTCTGCGTCTCTCTCATCATCATCATCACGGTGGCTAGGAGATGTTGACTACCTCGCCTGGTGTACAGGAAGTCTTGGGTTTGATGCCGACCCTGATGATGCCTGCTGCTGTATATTTGGAGTTTGAGTGTCTCTCTCTCTCTCATCATCATCACGATGCCGAGGAGATGTTGACTACCTCGCCTGGTGTGCAGGAGGTCGTGGGTTCGATCCCGACCCTGACGATGCCTGCCGCTGCTGTATATGTAGAGTTTGCGTCTCTCTCTCTCTCTCTCCCCGTGGTCACGTGGATTTATCTCCGGGTTCTCCGGCTTTTTCCTCCATGCTTAGAATCAACGTCACCGCGCGTTTGGAGTGCATGGCTGTCTGCTGTCGATGTCCACGTCGCGATGCGCCGCTCCGTTGCGCTGTCGTTTGTGATGGCTGGGCTCGCTTCTGATGAAGAGCGACTACACAGCAGCTCAGTAGGGGCCTTAACTGGTCAAATAAAAGTTTAGTTTTAGTATGTGTCTCTGTGTGTCTCTATGGGTATCTGTGCATCTCTATGGGTCTCTGTGGGTTTCTATGTGTCTCTATGAGTCTGTCTGGGTCTCTATGGGTCTCTGTGGGTTTCTATGGGTCTATGTGGGTTTCTACGGGTCTCTGTGGGTTTATGCGGGTCTCTGTGGGTTATATGTGTCTCTGTGGGTGTCTGTGGGACTGTATGGGTCTCTATGGGTCTCTGTGGGTTCCATGGATCTCTATGGGTATTTGTGGGTCTCTATGGGTCTCTTTGGGTCTCTGTGGGTTCCATGGGTCTCTATGGGTATCTGTGGATCTCTGTGGGTCTCTATGGGTCTCTATGGGTCTCTGTGGGTATCTGTGGGTCTCTGTGGGACTGTATGGGTCTCTATGGGTCTCTGTGGGTTCCATGGGTCTCTATGGGTATCTGTGGGTCTCTATGGGTCTCTATGGGTCTCTGTGGGTTCCATGGGTCTCTGTGGGTATCTATGGGTATCTGTGGACCTCTGTGGGTCTCTATGGGTCTCTTTGGGTCTCTGTGGGTGCCATGGGTCTCTATGCGTATCTGTGGGTCTCTGTGGGTCGCCATGGGTCTCTATGGATTTCTATGGATCTCTGTGGGTTCCGTGGGTCTCTATGGATATCTGTGGGTCTCTGTGGGACTGTATGGGTTTCAATGGGTCTCTGTGGGTTTCTACGGGTCTCAGTGGGTTTCTATGGGTCTATGTGGGTCTCTATGGGTCTCTATGGGTCTCTATAAGTCTCTTTGGATTTCTATGGGTATCTATGGGTCTCTGTGGGTTTATATTGGTCTCTGTGGGTCGCTATGGGTCTCTGTGGGTCTCTATGGGTCTCTGTCGGTCTCTATGGGTCTCTGTGGGTCTCTATGGGTCTATGTGGGTCTCTGTGGGTCTCTGTGGGTCTCTGTGGGTCTCTATTGGTCTCTGTGGGTCTCTATGGGTCTCTGTGGGTCTCTATGGGTCTCTTTGGGGTACTATGGGTCTCTATGGGTCTCTGTGGGTCGCTATGGGTCTCTGTGGGTCTCTATGGGTCTCTGTCGGGCTATATGGGTCTCTGTGGGTTTCTATGGGTCTCTGTGGGTCTCTATGGGTCTCTGTCTGTCTCTATGGGTCTCTGTGGGTCTCTATGGGTCTCTGTGGGTTTGTATGGGTCTTACCTGGCAAACAAAAAATAATGATTTGTAACTAGTGCCGCATATTTGTGGTTTGCAAGCCAGGTCCATCGCCTCCTTGTTCTCCTGCCCCGACCTGTCCACTGTGCGCCATGGAACCCATCAGGGAATTTGGACCGCCCTGGGGCGATGGAACGCGCCGTGACTGCGGCCACTTTGTAAACACCACCACCACCATCACCACCGTCCCACCAACACCACCACCACCATCACCACCGTCCCACCAACACCACCACCACCGTCCCACTAACACCACCACCACCATCACCACCGTCCCACCAACACCACCACCACCATCACCACCGTCCCACCAACACCACCACCACCATCACCACCGTCCCACCAACACCACCACCACCACCATCACCACCGTCCCACCAACACCACCACCACCACTACCACCACCGCCACCACCACCACCACCACCACCTGCACCACCACCACCGCCAACACTACCGCCACCACCACCACCTCTACCACCACCACCACCACCACGACCACCACCACCACCACCACTTCCGCCGCCACCACCGCAACCACCGCCGCCACCACCACCTTTAATACCACTACCACTGGGTCTGCGTTCCTTCAACAGAGGAGGAGGAGGAACAGCGGCAGCACCACACCATCAACTCTCTCTCTCATCATCATCATCATCATCACGGTGGCTAGGAGATGTTGACTACCTCGCCTTGTGTGAAGGAGGTCGTGGGTTCGATCCCCACCCTGACGATGCCTGCTGCTGTAGATTTGGAGTCTGTGTGTCTCTCTCCCCATGGTGGTCGCATGGACATTTAGAATGAACGTCACGCGCTTTAAGTATTTGGCTCTTGCTATAAATGTCCGCGTGATGATGATGATGACGATGAAGCCCACGTGGTTGGCCAGGGTCGCCTCTGAACAAGAGCTGCACCTACACAGCAGCTCAGTGGTGGGGGCCTTACACCCGGTGACAATAAAAAATTAGTTTATTTTTGTATCGTTTTAGTGTAGAGGTCGCGGTAACGAAACGTCGAGTTTCAAAGTCCGATCATTGCGCGCGGGGGGGGGGGGGGGGGAGGAGTCTCTGCAAAAGATTTGGGGCGAATGTCTCTTTCCCGATATTCCCCGGTTTTCCCGACTCCCGGTGTAACTCCGGGCATGCTCCCGGCGCTTGAGCCACGAGGACGAGGGGGAATGGTCGACGCAGCCGGACGACACAGAGACCCGTAGAGATGCACAGGGATACATAGAGATACGTAGAGATAAACAGAGACCCATAGAGATACACAGAGATACCTAGAGACCCACAGAGATACACAGAGACGCATGTAGGTGTTTAGAGGCACGCCGAGATACACAGAGACACACAGAGACCCACACAGACCCATTGAGATACATTGAGACCCATAGAGATACATAGAGACTCGTAGAGATACGTAGAGATCCACAGAGACACGTAGCGACTCGTAGAGATACGTGGAGATCCACAGAGACAAGTAAGAGACACAAAGAGACCCATCAAGAAGCATGGAGACGCGCAACAAACAGCCCGATCGAACCCCGTGGCCTGGCCGCTCACCCGAAAGAGCACGCTGATGGTGTAGGTCCAGAGCAGGCCGCCCTGGATCTTGTTCTCGAATCCCTCGGGGAAGTGGTGGTGCCTCGAGCGCATCTTGCGGCTGCCCACGTGCATGGCTACGAGCAGCGTCGGGGTGGTCACCACGATGAGCTGCAGCGACCAGAAGCGGATGTGCGAGATGGGGAAGAAGCGGTCGTAGCAGACGCTCTTGCAGCCCGGCTGCCGCGTGTTGCAGTCGAAGTCCTTGTTCTCGTCGGACCACACCTTCTCGGCCGCCACCACGAGGACGAGCAGCCGGAAGATGAAGAGCACCGACAGCCAGACGCGCCCGATGGCCGTCGAGTTCTTGTTCACGTCGTTCAGCACCGACTGCAGGCCGCCCCAATTCATGTTTGCGGGCGAAGAGGTTTCTTCTAAGACGGAGGGGGTTTTGGTTTGGTCACTTCTCCAAGATTTCCTCTAAGATCGAAGGGGGTTTTGGTTTGGAAAGTTCTGAACGGTTTCTCTAAGATCGGAGGGGGTTTTGGTTTGGTCAGTTCTCCAAGATTTCCTCTAAGATCGAAGGGGGTTTTGGTTTGGTCACTTCTCCAAGATTTCCTCTAAGATCGAAGGGGGTTTTGGTTTGGTCAGTTCTCCAAGATTTACTCTAAGATCGAAGGGGGTTTTGGTTTGGTCAGTTCTCCAAGATTTCCTCTAAGATCGAAGGGGGTTTTGGTTTGGTAAGTTCTGAACGGTTTCTTCTAAGATCGGAGGGGGTTTGGTTTGGTCACTTCTCCAAGATTTCCTCTAAGATCGAAGGGGGTTTTGGTTTGGTCACTTCTCCAAGATTTCCTCTAAGATCGAAGGGGGTTTTGGTTTGGTCAGTTCTCCAAGATTTCCTCTAAGATCGAAGGGGGTTTTGGTTTGGAAAGTTCTGAACGGTTTCTCTAAGATCGAAGGGGTTTTTTTGGTTTGGTCAGTCCTAGGTGACCGCTTATCTTCTCTCTATATATACACGCGAGCGTTGTAGCTCATTGCTCCAGAAATGGTGGAATGTTCTTGACGATGGGAATGATTTAATTCACGGGAAGGCTCCCCGGCCTCCTGTCTCAGGGTCCATCATGTTAACAGCATCGGGCCACGATCGCGAGGATTTCGCTTTACCCCGCTGTGTCCGGGAGGCGCGCGGCTCGTCGGACCTCGACCCCGATGTCTCGACACGCGATCGAAGATTCGGGCCCTCAGCTGCCCCGCTAGGGGGGTGGGTGGGGGCGGGGCGATGACGCGGGGTTTACCGTGCGTTGATTACGATCCGGCCTTTTCCTACCCCGCCGGCCTCTCTGTCTGCCGGCGACCCCGCCCAAGGTTCAGACCTCGCAGGCAGACGCCGGCCGGTCGAACAACCGGGAGCGGAGTCGTCGCTCGTCCTGAGGGTCAAGGCCCCCTGAGATGATTTGCGCTCCCCTAGGAGCCGCACCCTCTGCGGCTCATGGGGATGTGTTACGATTAAAAATAAAAATTGTTATTAAAACAAAACCGTAATGTGGCGTTGTTCGTATCCCTTCCCACCACGACGGCGGCGGCGGTGATCGTTATCGGCGCTGTGGGGGGTTCCCAAACCCTACGGGGACATTGTCCACGATGGGGGTGGGTGTGGGTGTCGAGTTTGGCCTACGGAGCCTCCTCCATCTCCCCCTCGTCAGTGCACCCAAGAGTCTGGGAGTATAAGACGCGCACACACACACACGCACGTGCACGCACGCACGCACACACACGCACGCACGCACAGACAGACGCTCCGGCTCTAAGCACAGCTCCGTGTCCCAGCTACGGGGTCATCTTCAGGCTTTTAGGACTTGAGGGGAACGCTTCACCCGTCCGTGGCTTTGCTGCTGCTGCTGCTGCTGCTGTCGCTGTCGCTGTGACGACTGCCGAGATCTGTGAGGCGGGGGCAAAGGAAGTTGACGAACGAAAGTTAAGTTGCCAATGTACGCGGTCTAGAGTTGAACATCTACAATACATAACGTCTGTACTATAAACCAGCTCAAGCCTCCTGCGGATCACGTGACGTCTGCGTGGCCACGCCCACCATGAACCCCTCCCCCTCTCTCCACCGCCCGCTGTGAAAACAGACTCCGCTCATCCTCCTCCTCCGTGCAGCAGAAGCATCGTCGAGGCCCGGGCATCGTCTCTCGCTCCTCCCTCAACTCATTTCTCCTGCAGCCCCACGGCATCTCTCTGCTCCTTCTCCACTATCCTTTGGTATTCTTGGTTCTTTCGGTAAAGTCACCACGTAGAAGGAAAACAATAAAATAATACAAATATATAAAACAATAAAATTATTATTCTTGGTTCTTTCGGTAAAGTCACCACGTAGAAGGAAAACAATAAAATAATAAAAATATATAAAACAATAAAATTATTGTAAAACAATAAAATTATTATTCTTAGTTCTTTCGGTAAAGTCACCACGTAGAAGGGAAACAATAAAATAATAAAAACATAAAACAATAAAATTATTGTAAAACAATAAAATTATTATTCTTGGTTCTTTCGGTAAAGTCACCACGTAGAAAGGAAATAATGAAATAATAAAAACAGAAAACTATAAAATTATTGTAAAACAATAAAATTATTATTCTTGGTTCTTTCGGTAAAGTCACCACGTAGAAGGGAAACAATGAAATAATAAAAACATTAAACAATACAATTATTGTAAAACAATAAAATTATTATTCTTGGTTCTTTCGGTAAAGTCACCACGTAGAAGGGAAACAATAAAATTATAAAAAAATAAAACAATTAAATTATTGTAAAACAATAAAATTATTATTCTTGGTTCTTTCGGTAAAGTCACCACGTAGAAGGGAAACAATGAAATAATAAAAATATAAAACAATAAAATTCTCACGACGTTTCGACCGTCGCGATAATTTTATTGTTTTATATTTTTTTATTATTTTATTGTTTCCCTATCTACGTGACTTTACCGAAAGAACCAAGAATATGAATCCCTGCAGTCATGAAAGCTTTAAATCAGAGTCCATCTGTGTTCGGAAAAGAGGAGGGGGGAGAGGAAGAGAATGGACTCGTCCATCTGAACAACTGCCAAATCGCTCTCCGTGGTGCTAACGTTAGAAAAAAAAACGCCACTTTTTTCAAATTGTTCTTGCTGTGGTTTTTACACCTGATGATGATTGCTTGTGTTGCAGTCGAAACGTCGTGATAATTGTATTGTTTTATATTTTTATTATTTTATTGTTTCCCCATCTACGTGGTGGTGACTTTACCGAAAGAACCACGGATATGAATCCCTGCAGTCACGAGAGCTTTAAGTCAAGATTCCTTCTCCATTCTTCACCTCTCATCTCCCGTCCTCTCCCATCCTCTCTCACCTCTCTCCCGTTCCTTTGTTCATTTCCCCCCACGCATTGCATCCCTGACTCTGCTACCCTCCCAGTGGCAGTCGCCGTGTGATTATCGGTATCATCGATCATCGATTAAAGTTCGCACGGAGAGGCGGGCAGAGGGACACGCGTGACATCGCATTGATTGTGAGGTCAGCGAGTGCACTGGGGTGACAGCCAATCGACGCCGAGAACAAAGACAAAGAGCCCCCGTGTAGCCTGTAACAGACTGGAGGGGCAAGTGCTGTTAGCGAGCAGCACCTACGAAGGCCGGAACGGCACACGAGGGGGTGGGTGGGCAGCACCACGCCCGGCCGCCTTTGTCTCCCCAGTGGCGATGTTCACTACGCACCGCTACACCAGGTAACTCATTTGAAGGCTGAGTCGACCTTGGGGATGGCTCACGGCAGCGTGAGACTGTGGGTGGTTTAATGGTGAGAGGCCTCACGATGTTTTATTGTGACCAGGTGCTTCCTGTTCCTGGTCATCACAAATGATCGCAGGGGTGGAGTCACGGGGGGGGGGGGGGTGGGGGGGGCTGGGGGGGAGGCCCAGCCGCCCCTGAAATTTTGGGAAAGTCGGGATAGCCAGATATCCGGTTTTTGCAAAACGCTGCAGGCTGCCACCTTGTGCTGCCCTGTAGGCTGCTTGAGCGGCAGCCTTTCGAACTTAGTCGCCACTGTTCATGAACTCCGCGTTGAAATCCAATAAAATGTGTTTTATACGTTTGTGACGCCCATTGGAAAACATTACACGCTGAGATATCTCAGAACGTTGAAGTCAGCCCCCCCCCCCCCCCCCCCCAAAGTCAAAATCCTGGCTCCGCCCCTGAATGATCGCATCTCGACCACGAGGGATCGTCGTCATCATCGTAGCCGCGTGGACGTTTCCAGCAGCGTTTCATTTTCGCAGGTGACCTGCGGCTATTCACCCGTCCACCACGTTCTAGCTCAGACACGGGTAAAGTTCTGGCCCCCCGGGATGTACACGGCCAGTTGTGCTTTTTAATCCGGCCCGCCGAACTCGTCCAAATATTAAATTTTGATTTAAATTTTGTAAGCCATCTGGCTACCTTGAGAGATTCGTTCATGAGGCAATCCACATATACAAGCACAGAGACAATTTCAACCGAGAAGATGGATTCTATCTTAGCAATCATTGGAAAGATTTGATAAACCATTTCAGGTCTTAATTGATTGTTCACGCTTACAGTGGCTTTCAGAAAGCATACATTATAAAACATTTCGTCTCCCCCCTCCTCTTTTCAGAATATAGATGGACTAGTCCTAAATAAACTGCCAAATCGCTGCGCGTGGCGCTAACGTTTTTATAAATAAATAAATGCACCGTTTAAAAATAAATTTATGCAAACCAACACACCTGAAGACGACCGTTTGTGTTATGGTCGAAACGTCGTGAGAATGTTTTATTGTTTTATATATATTTTATTATTTTGTTGTTTCCCTTCAACGTGACTTTACCGAAAAAACTAAGAATATTCGTCCAAACATTATTATTATTATTGTTAAATAAAATTTTACCTTTCTCCTGTAATGCCCCCCATTTCCCCATTAGATGGCGCACTTTGACCGGCAGTTTGGTGCATAGGGCTCGAAAGGGCACGTGATCTCGCAATGCATTGTGGGCCGTCGCAGATCAGAGTTAACGGATCAGCGCCTCAGATCTATTCTGAGAATTGCCACGGGCAAAATAATCCAGACTTGGATGCACTGGCAACAATGGGCGATCAACAACGCCGTTCCCACTGAAACTGACAGTGATGATGCGTTGCCGCAGCGAGGTTGGAGCCAAATCTCCGACACACAGCCTGCGTGACTGCTCCAACCTGTTCATGTAGATCATAAAGACGTTCAAGTGAGGCCATTGCTTTGGGCGCAGGCCTCAGATGTTTTCACGATGTTTGATCAGTCACGCTACGACGGTGTTTTTGTATTGTTCATGTTCGTGCAATTTGTTAAATTGCCTTGCAAATAAATGCTTTGCTACCTGTTAAGGGCCAAATCCTTTCAAGTAATGATTTTTTACATGTAATTTATATTAGTTCACACAAACACTCCATCCATCTGTTCCTGGCCCGGCCCCTCTTGTCAAATTTTAGAACCCATTGTGGCCCGCGAGTCAAAAAATGTGCCCACCCCTGTTCTAGAATCGACAGTCACGCATGTGAGAGTATGTGGCTGCTGCCGCCGCTGCTATGAATTTCCACGCGATGATGATGCCGATACTCTTTTGGTTCTTTCGGTAAAGTCACGTAGGTATAAAGCATATTTTTTTTTTTTATATCCTTAGCTCTTTCGGTAAAGTCACGTTGAAGGGAAACAATAAAATAATAAAATATATATAACAATAAAAAAAATTCTCACGACGTTTCGACCATAACACAAACGGTCGTCATCAGGTGTGAAAAACCAACGGCAAAAACATTTGAAAGAAGTGGCGGTTTGTATTTTTTTTTTTAAACGGTGAACATAAAGCAGACCTTAAACACGGTAGGACCAACACCTCGGCCGTGGCAGATCATTGTTATAATTCAGTAGGCTCACATGACATTGACTTTTCCAAGACAGAGGTTCTTTGTAAGCCATCTGGCTACCATGAGAGATTCGTTCATGAGGCTATCCACATTTACAAGCACAGAGACAATTTCAACCGAGAAGATGGATTCTGGCTTAGCAATCATTGGAAAGATTTGATTAACAATTTCAGGTCTTAATTGATTGTTCACGCTTACGGTGGCTTTCAGACAGCATACATTAATTTTTCGTCTCCCCCCTCCTCTTTTCAGAACATAGATGGACTCGTCCTTCTAAATAAACTGCCAAATCGCTGCGCGTGGCGCTGACGTTTTTAAAAAATAAGTAAATACACCGTTTATAAATAAATAAATAAATGCAAACCGACACACCTGATGACGACCGTTTGTGTTATGGTCGAAACGTCGTGAGAATTTTTTTTATTGTTATATATATTTTATTATTTTATTGTTTCCCTTCAACGTGACTTTACCGAAAGAGCTAAGAATATGAATTACTGCAGTCACGAAAGCTTTAAATCAAAATATTATTTTTTTTAATTTTAATTTTTTATTTAATCTTTGTGTTTTGTTAATTTTATTTTGTTTTTTCTCCCTACGTGACTTTACCGAAAGAACCAAAGAGTATGGATCGCTGCAGTCACGAAAACTTCAAATCTAGGATGATGCTGATGCTGATGATCCCACGTGGTCGTCAGGGTCGCGTCTCAGAGTGGGGCCTTACCTGGTAACAATAAAATAGTTTCGTTCTAGTATGGGTCTCTATGGGTATCTGTAGTTCTATATGAGTATCTGTGCGTCTCTGTTGGTCTCTATGAGTCTCTGTGGGGTTCTATGGATCTCTGTGGGTATCTGTGGGTCGCTATGGGTCTCTGTGGGTCTCTGTGGGTTTCTATGGGTCTCTATCGGTTTCTGTCGGTTTCTATGGGGCTCTGTGGGTTCTATGTGTCTCTGTGGGTAACTGTGGGTCTCTGTGGGTAACTGTGGGTCTCTGTGGGTCTCTATGGGTCTCGACGGGTCTCTGTGGGTTTCTATGGGTCTCTATGGGTCTAAGTGGGTCTCTATGGGTCTCTGTGGGTTCTACGTGTCTCTGTGGGTATCTGTGGGTCTCTGTGGGTATCTGTGCGTCTCTGTGGGTCTCTATGGGTCTCTATGGGTCTGTGGGTTTATATGGGTCTCTATCGGTCTCTGTGGGTCTCTGTGGGTCTCTATGGGTCTCTGTGGGTTTCTATGGGTCTCTATGGGTCTCTGTGGGTTTCTATGGGTCTCTGTGGGTCTCTATCGATCTCTGTCGGTTTCTATGGGTCTCTATGGGTCTCTGTGGGTTTCTATGGGTCTCTGTGGGTCTCTGTGGGTCTCTATGGATTCTATCGGTCTCGGTAAATCTGTAGAAACACACGTTTAGAGTTATTAGTCTGCTGCTATGAATGCCCACGTGATGATGATGATGACTATAATTCCACGTGGTTGAGCTGCCATCATTTGTGAGTCGCTGCTACACAACAGCCTTACACCTGGTGATGTAAACATGGTTTAGTTTATACATATTTTTCCTTTTATTATTTTCAACGTATTTTTTTTCATTTCAATTATGAATATAGTTCAGGTTTATAGTTTAAACTCGATTTGAAGCTTTCGTGACTGCAGGAATTACTCTTTGTTTTTTTTTCGGTGAAGTCACGCAGGATGAAAATAAATTAAAGAATAGAAGACTACGTGGGATGCAGTCGCGTGGAGCCTGGGGCTAGCTTAGAGAGTGTGTGTGTGGGGAGCGGTGGTGCAGTGGTTAGCGCACTGTGTGTGTGTGGGGAGCGGTGGTGCAGTGGTTAGCGCACTGTGTGTCTGTGGGGAGCGGTGGTGCAGTGGTTAGCGCACTGTGTGTGTGTGGGGAGCGGTGGTGCAGCGGTTAGCGCACTGTCTGTGTGTGTGTGGGGAGCGGTGGTGCAGTGGTTAGCGCACTGTGTGTGTGGGGAGCGGTGGTGCAGTGGTTAGCGCACTGTGTGTGTGGAGAGCGGTGGTGCAGTGGTTAGCGCACTGTGTGTGTGGGGAGCGGTGGTGCAGTGGTAAGCGCACTGTGTGTGGAGCGGTGGTGCAGTGGTTAGCGCACTGTGTGTGTGTGTGTGGGGAGCGGTGGTGCAGTGGTTAGCGCTACGCTGCGCTACGAACCTGGCGACCCGAGTTCAATTCCCGCTCACGGCCAACATCGCCAGTGACGATTATCTGAACCGGTCCTGGGCCTCCCCTAGGTCGACTCAGCCTCAAATGAGTACCTGGTGTAGCGGTGTGTGGTGAGCATCGCCACTGGGGAGACAAAGGCGGTCGGGCGTGGTGCTGGCCACCCACCCCCTCGTGTGCCGTGCCGGCCTTCACAGGCGCTGCTGCTACTCGCTAACAGCTCTTGCTTGCCCCATCAGTCTGTCACAGGCTACACGGGGGACCTTTGACTGTGCAGCAATCCCATTAAACGTGGAATGTGAGTCCATCATTGTCGAACGTCGGTCCAACGTTCTACAATGTTCACAAGGCCACGAGGCAGCCACCATCTCCACTCTCCCTCCCTCTCCCCCCACTATCCCCCCCACTCTCTCCACTCTCTCCCCACTCTCTCCCCACTCTCCCCCCACTCTCCCCACTCTCCCTCCCTCTCCCCCCACTCTCTCCCCACTCTCTCCCCACTCTCTCCCCACTCTCCCCACTATCCCCCCACTCTCTCCCCACTCTCCCCACTCTCCCCCCACTCTCTCCCCACTCTCTCTCCCCACTTTCCCCACTCTCTCCCCACTCTCTCCCCACTCTCCTCCCACTCTCCCCCCACTCTCTCCCCACTCTCTCCCCACTCTCTCTCCCCACTTTCCCCACTCTCTCCCCACTCTCTCCCCACTCTCCCCCCACTCTCCCCCCACTCTCTCCCCACTCTCTCCCCACTCTCTCCCCACTCTCCCCCCACTCTCTCCCCACTCTCTCCCCACTCTCCCCACTCTCCCCACTCTCCCCCCACTCTCTCCCCACTCTCTCTCCCCACTTTCTCCACTCTCCCCACTCTCTCTCCACTCTCTCCACTCTCCCCCCACTCTCCCTCCCTCTCTCCACTCTCCCCCCACTCTCCCCCCACTCTCCCCACTCTCCCCACTCTCTCCCCACTCTCCCCACTCTCCCCCCACTCTCTCCCCACTCTCTCCCCACTCTCCCCCCACTCTCTCCCCACTCTCTCTCCCCACTTTCCCCACTCTCCCCACTCTCTCTCCACTCTCTCCACTCTCCCCCCACTCTCCCTCCCTCTCTCCACTCTCCCCCCACTCTCCCCCCACTCTCCCCCCACTCTCCCTCCCACTCTCCTCCGCTGCCCCTGGGGAGTGAACGCTTCGCGTTTTGTTGCTGAGAATTCGCGGTTGTTTTGATGTTTTTTTTTGTGTCTTCTCATGGCTGCGGCGTTTCCCGGGGTTCCTTGCGAGTCACGGTGGTAACATCCCAACGTTACTCCCCTTGACCTTGACAACGTCGAGCCCACGTTGGCCCAACGTTAGGCTCAACGTTGAGCCAACGCTGGTCCAACGTGAGGCCAACATTGAAACTCCAAATACACAGCAGCAGCAGCAGGCATCGTCAGGGTCGGGATAGAACCCACGACCTCCCGCACACCAGGCGAGGTAGTTAACATCTCATAGCCACCGTGATGATGATGAGAGAGAGAGACACAGACTCCAAATCTACAGCAGCAGGCATCGTGAGGGTCGGGATCGAACCCACGACCTCCTGCACACCAGGAGAGGTAGTCAACATCTCATAGGCGTCTCTCTCTCCCAGTGGCTGCGTGGATGTTTGTCTCAGGGACCTGCAGTCTTTCCCTCCCACATTTAGAATGAAACACCACGCGTTTTGGTGATGATGGTGGTAATGGTGGTGATGATGGTGATGGTGGTGATGGTGGTGATGGTGGTGATGATGGTGGTGATGGTGGTGATGGTGGTGATGGTGATGGTGGTGATGGTGGTGGTGGTGATGGTAGTGATGGTGGTGATGGTAGTGATGGTAATGGTAGTGATGGTGGTGATGGTGATGATGGTGGTGATGGTGATGGTGGTGACGGTAGTGATGGTAGTGATGGCGATGGTGGTGATGGTGGTGATGGTGGTGGTGGTGATGATGGTGGTGACGGTAGTGATGGTAGTGATGGCGATGATGGTGATGGTAGTGATGGTGATGGTGGTGATGGTAGTGATGGCGATGATGGTGATGGTAGTGATGGCGATGATGGTGATGGTAGTGATGGTGATGATGGTAGTGATGGTAGTGATGGTGATGATGGTAGTGATGGTAGTGATGGTAGTGATGGCGATGATGGTGATGGTAGTGATGGTGATGATGGTGATGGTAGTGATGATGATGGTAGTGATGGTGGTGGTGATGGTAGTGATGGTGATGGTAGTGATGGTGATGGTAGTGATGGTGATGATGGTAGTGATGGTAGTGATGGTGATGGTGGTGATGGTGGTGATGGTGGTGATGGTAGTGATGGTGATGGTAGTGATGGTGATGATGATGGTGATGATAGTGATGATGGTGATGGTAGTGATGATGATGATGGTAGTGATGGTGATGATGATGGTGATGATAGTGATGATGGTGATGGTAGTGATGGCGATGATGGTGATGGTAGTGATGATGGTGATGATAGTGATGATGGTGATGGTAGTGATGATGGTGATGGTAGTGATGGTGGTGGTGATGGTGATGGTGGTGGTGATGGTGATGGTAGTGGTGATGGTGATGGTAGTGATGATGATGGTAGTGATGATGATGATGGTAGTGATGATGGTGATGGTAGTGATGGTGGTGGTGATGGTGATGGTGGTGGTGATGGTGGTGGTGATGGTGATGGTGGTGGTGATGGTGATGGTAGTGGTGATGGTGATGGTAGTGATGATGATGATGGTAGTGATGATAATGATGGTAGTGATGATGATGGTGATGGTAGTGATGGTAGTGATGGTAGTGATGATGGTGATGGTAGTGATGGCGATGATGGTGATGGTAGTAATGGTGGTGATGGTAGTGATGGTGATGGTAGTGATGGTGGTGATGGTGATGGTAGTGATGGTGGTGATGGTGGTGGTAGTGATGGTGATGGTAGTGATGGTGGTGATGGTGATGGTAGTGATGGTGGTGATGGTGGTGGTAGTGATGGTGGTGGTGGTAGTGATGGTGATGGTAGTGATGGTGGTGGTGATGATGATGATGGTAGTGGTGGTGACGGTGATGGTAGTGATGGTAGTGATGATGGTGATCGTAGTGATGGTGGTGATGGTGGTGGTAGTGATGGTGGTGGTGATGGTGATGATGGTGATGGTAGTGATGGTGGTGATGGTAGTTATGGTGGTGATGATGATGATGATGGTAGTGATGGTGATGGTGGTGATGATGATGGTGATGATAGTGATGATGGTAGTGATGGCAGTGATGGTGGTGATGGTGATGGTAGTAATGGTGGTGATGGTAGTGATGGTGGTAGTGATGGCGATGATGGTGATGGTAGTGATGGTGATGATGGTAGTGATGATGGTGATGGTAGTGATGATGATGATGGTAGTGATGATGGTGATGGTAGTGATGATGGTGATGGTAGTGATGATGATGATGGTAGTGATGATGGTGGTGGTAGTGATGGTGATGGTAGTGATGATGGTGATGGTAGTGATGATGATGATGGTAGTGATGATGTTGATGGTAGTGATGATGGTGATGGTAGTGATGATGATGGTAGTGATGATGGTGATGGTAGTGATGATGATGATGGTAGTGATGATGGTGATGGTAGTGATGATGATGATGGTAGTGATGATGGTGATGGTAGTGATGATGGTGATGGTAGTGATGATGATGATGATGGTAGTGATGATGGTGGTGGTAGTGATGGTGGTGGTGATGGTGATGGTAGTGATGATGGTGATGGTAGTGATGATGATGGTAGTGATGATGTTGATGGTAGTGATGATGGTGATGGTAGTGATGATGATGGTAGTGATGATGGTGATGGTAGTGATGATGATGGTAGTGATGATGGTGATGGTAGTGATGATGATGATGGTAGTGATGATGGTGATCGTAGTGATGGTGGTGATGGTGGTGGTAGTGATGGTGGTGGTGATGGTGATGATGGTGATGGTAGTGATGGTGGTGATGGTAGTTATGGTGGTGATGATGATGATGGTAGTGATGGTGATGGTGGTGATGATGATGGTGATGATAGTGATGATGGTAGTGATGGTAGTGATGGTGGTGATGGTGATGGTAGTAATGGTGGTGATGGTAGTGATGGTGGTAGTGATGGCGATGATGGTGATGGTAGTGATGGTGATGATGGTAGTGATGATGGTGATGGTAGTGATGATGATGATGGTAGTGATGATGGTGATGGTAGTGATGATGGTGATGGTAGTGATGATGATGATAGTAGTGATGATGGTTGTGGTAGTGATGGTGATGGTAGTGATGATGGTGATGGTAGTGATGATGATGATGGTAGTGATGATGTTGATGGTAGTGATGATGGTGATGGTAGTGATGATGATGGTAGTGATGATGGTGATGGTAGTGATGATGATGATGGTAGTGATGATGGTGATGGTAGTGATGATGATGGTAGTGATGATGGTGATGGTAGTGATGATGGTGATGGTAGTGATGATGATGATGATGGTAGTGATGATGGTGGTGGTAGTGATGGTGGTGGTGATGGTGATGGTAGTGATGATGGTGATGGTAGTGATGATGATGGTAGTGATGATGTTGATGGTAGTGATGATGGTGATGGTAGTGATGATGATGGTAGTGATGATGGTGATGGTAGTGATGATGATGGTAGTGATGATGGTGATGGTAGTGATGATGATGATGGTAGTGATGATGGTGATGGTAGTGATGATGGTGATGGTAGTGATGATGATGATAGTGATGATGGTGGTGGTAGTGATGGTGGTGGTGATGGTGATGGTAGTGATGATGGTGATGGTAGTGATGATGATGATGGTAGTGATGATGTTGATGGTAGTGATGGTGATGATGGTGATGGTAGTGATGGTGAACAATGGGACAGGGGAACGCGTCGAAGGCACCGAGTCACGTGGCGTCACGGCGATTATGGTCCAGGGAGCACCCCACGTGATCCGTCGATTGTGACGGTCACGTGGTGTGGGGGGGGGGGGCTAGGGAGCTAAGGGGGTGGGGGCTAGAAGGGGAACATCCTGGTCACGTGAGTCGAGACGATTCCACTATCACGTGGTGATGGTGGTGGTAGTGATGGTGATTACAACGGATGATGATGGTGGTGGTGATGATGGTAGTGATGGTGATTACAACGGATGATGGTGGTGGTGATGATCGTGGTGGTGATGATCGTGGTGGTCATGATGATGGTGATGATAATGGTGATGATGATGGTGATGATGATGGTGATGATGATGGTGGTGATGATGATGGTGATGATGATGATGGTGATGATGATGATCGTAGTGGTAATGATGATGGTTACGATGATGGTCATGATGATGATAGTGATATTAAGGGGAGCGGTGGTGCAGTGGTTAGCGCTACGCTGCGCTACGAAACCGGCGACCCGAGTTCGATTCCCGCTCACGGCCACCAACACCTGGCGCGATGTTTAAACGACATCAACACTGGGGAGACAAAGGCGGCCGGGCGTGTGTGGTGCTGGCCACCCACCCCGTCGCTACTCGCTCACAGCACTTGCCCCAGCAGTCTGTGACAGGCTACACGGGGGACCTTTGTCTTTGTGTCCACACACACACACAGACGATGCAAGTTCGAACCCGTCAAGCCACGTGGGGATCTTATACCAGGCACTAAAACACGTGACACAGAACACCACACACGTGACACAGAACACCACACACGTGACACAACACTACACACACGTGACACAGGACACTACACACACGTGACACAACACTACACACACGTGACACAGGACACGACACACACGTGACACAGGACACTATACACACGTGACACAGGACACTACACACACGTGACACAGGACACGACACACACGTGACACAGGACACTACACACACGTGACACAGGACACGACACACACGTGACACAGAACACTACACACACGTGACACAGGACACGACACACACGTGACACAGGACACTACACACACATGACACAGGACACGACACACACGTGACACAGGACACTACACACACGTGACACAGGACACTACACACACGTGACACAGAACACCACACACGTGACACAGGACACGACACACACGTGACACAGGACACGACACACACGTGACACAGGACACTACACACACGTGACACAGGACACGACACACACGTGACACAGGACACTACACACACGTGACACAGAACACTACACACACGTGACACAGAACACTACACACACGTGACACAGGACACAACACACACGTGACACAGGACACGACACACACGTGACACAGGACACGACACACACGTGACACAGGACACTACACACACGTGACACAGAACACTACACACACGTGACACAGAACACCACACACGTGACACAGGACACGACACACACGTGACACAGGACACGACACACACGCGACACAGGACACGACACACACGTGACACAGAACACCACACACGTGACACAACACTACACACGTGACACAGAACACGACACACACGTGACACAGGACATGACACACACGTGACACAGGACACTACACACACGTGACACAGAACACCACACACGTGACACAACACTACACACACGTGACACAGGACACGACACACACGTGACACAGGACACGACACACACGTGACACAGGACACGACACACACGTGACACAGAACACGACACACACGTGACACAGGACACGACACACACGTGACACAGGACACTACACACACGTGACACAGGACACGACACACACGTGACACAGGACACGACACACACGTGACACAGAACACTACACACACGTGACACAGGACACGACACACACGTGACACAGAACACGACACACACGCGACACAGGACACGACACACACGTGACACAGGACACTACACACACGTGACACAGGACACGACACACACGTGACACAGGACACGACACACACGTGACACAGGACACGACACACACGTGACACAGAACACGACACACACGTGACACAGGACACTACACACACGTGACACAGGACACGACACACACGTGACACAGGACACGACACACACGTGACACAGAACACCACACACGTGACACAGAACACCACACACGTGACACAGGACACGACACACACGTGACACAGTACACTACACACACGTGACACAACACTACACACACGTGACACAGGACACTACACACACGTGACACAGGACACGACACACACGTGACACAGGACACTACACACACGTGACACAACACTACACACACGTGACACAGAACACGACACACACGTGACACAGGACACGACACACACGTGACACAGGACACGACACACACGTGACACAGAACACCACACACGTGACACAGAACACCACACACGTGACACAGAACACCACACACGTGACACAGGACACGACACACACGTGACACAGGACACTACACACACGTGACACAACACTACACACACGTGACACAGGACACTACACACACGTGACACAGGACACGACACACACGTGACACAGGACACGACACACACGTGACACAGAACACCACACACGTGACACAGAACACCACACACGTGACACAGGACACTACACACACGTGACACAGAACACCACACACGTGACACAGGACACTATACACACGTGACACAGGACACGACACACACGTGACACAGGACACTACACACACGTGACACAGGACACGACACACACGTGACACTGAGCACGACACACACGTGACACAGGACACGACACACGTGACACAGAACACTACACACACGTGACACAGGACACGACACACACGTGACACAGGACACGACACACACGTGACACAGGACACGACACACACGTGACACAGAACACCACACACGTGACACAGAACACCACACACGTGACACAGGACACTACACACACGTGACACAGAACACCACACACGTGACACAGGACACGACACACACGTGACACAGGACACGACACACACGTGACACTGAGCACGACACACACGTGACACAGGACACGACACACGTGACACAGGACACGACACACACGTGACACAGGACACGACACACACGTGACACAGGACACGACACACACGTGACACAGAACACCACACACGTGACACAGAACACCACACACGTGACACAGGACACGACACACACGTGACACAGAACACGTGTGGTGACGGTAGGCACGTCGGTGACACGCTAACGTCACGGGACATTCTAACACCGATTGAGGCTAGCCTCTAAACTGTAGGGGCGGGGAAACTTTTTTTCTGCCAAGGGCCATTTGGATATTTATAAAAACATAATTCGCGGGCCACACAAAATGACCAACTTCAACATTAGCCCGTTTATATTTGGTCAAACATTTCATTAACTCGCCCCTAATGCGATGGGCTGGAACTGCTTCTCTTTGGCGAGGCGTGGTGATGACGTTAGCTGGCTATTGATGTTGTTAGCTGGTATTGATGACGTTAGCTGGTATTGATGATGTTAGCTGGTATTGATGATGTTAGCTGGTGTTGATGTTAGCTGGTATTGATGATGTTAGCTGGTATTGATGACGTTAGCTGGCTATTGACGATGTTACCTGGTATTGATGATGTTAGCCGGTATTGATGATGTTAGCTGGTGTTGATGTTAGCTGGTATTGATGATGTTAGCTGGTATTGATGATGTTAGCTGGTATTGATGACGTTAGCTGGCTATTGACGATGTTAGCTGGTATTGATGATGTTAGCTGGTATTGATGATGTTAGCTGGCTATTGACGATGTTAGCTGGTATTGATGATGTTAGCTGGTGTTGATGTTAGCTGGTATTGATGATGTTAGCTGGTATTGATGATGTTAGCTGGTATGGATGATGTTAGCTGGTGTTGATGATGTTAGCTGGTATGGATGATGTTAGCTGGTATTGATGATGTTAGCTGGTATTGCTGATGTTAGCTGGTGTTGATGATGTTAGCTGGTATTGATGATGTTAGCTGGTATTGATGATGTTAGCTGGTATTGATGATGTTAGCTGGTATTGATGATGTTAGCTGGTATTGATGATGTTAGCTGGTATTGATGATGTTAGCTGGTATTGATGATGTTAGCTGGTATTGCTGATGTTAGCTGGTATTGATGATGTTAGCTGGTATTGATGATGCTAGCTGGTATTGATGATGCTAGCTGGTATTGATGATGTTAGCTGGTATTGCTGATGTTAGCTGGTATTGATGATGTTAGCTGGTATTGATGATGTTAGCTGGTATTGATGATGTTAGCTGGTATGGATGATGTTAGCTGGTATTGATGATGTTAGCTGGTATTGCTGATGTTAGCTGGTGTTGATGATGTTAGCTGGTATTGATGATGTTAGCTGGTATTGATGATGTTAGCTGGTATTGCTGATGTTAGCTGGTATTGATGATGTTAGCTGGTATTGCTGATGTTAGCTGGTGTTGATGATGTTAGCTGGTATTGATGATGTTAGCTGGTATTGATGATGTTAGCTGGTATTGATGATGTTAGCTGGTATTGATGATGTTAGCTGGTATTGATGATGTTAGCTGGTATTGATGATGTTAGCTGGTATTGATGATGTTAGCTGGTATTGATGATGTTAGCTGGTATTGATGATGTTAGCTGGTATTGCTGATGTTAGCTGGTGTTGATGATGTTAGCTGGTATTGATGATGTTAGCTGGTATTGATGATGTTAGCTGGTATTGATATTGTTAGCTGGTATTGATGATGTTAGCTGGTGTTGATGACGTTAGCTGGTATTGATGACGTTAGCTGGTGTTGATGTTAGCTGGTGTTGATGATGTTAGCTGGTATTGATGTGAGATGGTGTTGATGATGTTAGCTGGTATTGATGATGTTAGCTGGTATTGATGACGTTAGCTGGTATTGATGACGTTAGCTGGTATTGATGACGTTAGCTGGTATTGATGACGTTAGCTGGTATTGATGATGTTAGCTGGCTATTGACGATGTTAGCTGGTATTGATGATGTTAGCTGGTGTTGATGATGTTAGCTGGTATTGATGAAGTTAGCTGGTATTGATATTGTTAGCTGGTATTGATGATGTTAGCTGGTATTGATATTGTTAGCTGGTATTGATGATGTTAGCTGGTATTGATGATGTTAGCTGGTATTGATGATGTTAGCTGGTATTGATGTGAGATGGTGTTGATGATGTTAGCTGGTATTGATGATGTTAGCTGGTATTGATGTTAGCTGGTGTTGATGATGTTAGCTGGTATTGATGATGTTAGCTGGTGTTGATGATGTTAGCTGGTATTGATGATGTTAGCTGGTATTGATGATGTTAGCTGGTATTGATGATGTTAGCTGGTATTGATGATGTTAGCTGGTATTGATGTGAGATGGTGTTGATGATGTTAGCTGGTATTGATGATGTTAGCTGGTATTGATGTTAGCTGGTGTTGATGATGTTAGCTGGTATTGATGATGTTAGCTGGTGTTGATGATGTTAGCTGGTATTGATGATGTTAGCTGGTATTGATGATGTTAGCTGGTATTGATGATGTTAGCTGGTATTGATGATGTTAGCTGGTATTGATGATGTTAGCTGGTATTGCTGATGTTAGCTGGTATTGATGATGTTAGCTGGTATTGATGATGTTAGCTGGTATTGATGATGTTAGCTGGTATTGATGATGTTAGCTGGTATGGATGATGTTAGCTGGTATTGATGATGTTAGCTGGTATTGCTGATGTTAGCTGGTGTTGATGATGTTAGCTGGTATTGATGATGTTAGCTGGTATTGATGATGTTAGCTGGTATTGCTGATGTTAGCTGGTATTGATGATGTTAGCTGGTATTGATGATGTTAGCTGGTATTGATGATGTTAGCTGGTATGGATGATGTTAGCTGGTATTGATGATGTTAGCTGGTATTGCTGATGTTAGCTGGTGTTGATGATGTTAGCTGGTATTGATGATGTTAGCTGGTATTGATGATGTTAGCTGGTATTGCTGATGTTAGCTGGTATTGATGATGTTAGCTGGTATTGCTGATGTTAGCTGGTATTGATGATGTTAGCTGGTATTGATGATGTTAGCTGGTATTGATGATGTTAGCTGGTATTGATGATGTTAGCTGGTATTGATGATGTTAGCTGGTATTGCTGATGTTAGCTGGTATTGATGATGTTAGCTGGTATTGATGATGCTAGCTGGTATTGATGATGCTAGCTGGTATTGATGATGTTAGCTGGTATTGCTGATGTTAGCTGGTATTGATGATGTTAGCTGGTATTGATGATGTTAGCTGGTATTGATGATGTTAGCTGGTATGGATGATGTTAGCTGGTATTGATGATGTTAGCTGGTATTGCTGATGTTAGCTGGTGTTGATGATGTTAGCTGGTATTGATGATGTTAGCTGGTATTGATGATGTTAGCTGGTATTGCTGATGTTAGCTGGTATTGATGATGTTAGCTGGTATTGCTGATGTTAGCTGGTGTTGATGATGTTAGCTGGTATTGATGATGTTAGCTGGTATTGATGATGTTAGCTGGTATTGATGATGTTAGCTGGTATTGATGATGTTAGCTGGTATTGATATTGTTAGCTGGTATTGATGATGTTAGCTGGTGTTGATGACGTTAGCTGGTATTGATGACGTTAGCTGGTGTTGATGTTAGCTGGTGTTGATGATGTTAGCTGGTATTGATGTGAGATGGTGTTGATGATGTTAGCTGGTATTGATGATGTTAGCTGGTATTGATGACGTTAGCTGGTATTGATGACGTTAGCTGGTATTGATGACGTTAGCTGGTATTGATGACGTTAGCTGGTATTGATGATGTTAGCTGGCTATTGACGATGTTAGCTGGTATTGATGATGTTAGCTGGTGTTGATGATGTTAGCTGGTATTGATGAAGTTAGCTGGTATTGATATTGTTAGCTGGTATTGATGATGTTAGCTGGTATTGATATTGTTAGCTGGTATTGATGATGTTAGCTGGTATTGATGATGTTAGCTGGTATTGATGATGTTAGCTGGTATTGATGTGAGATGGTGTTGATGATGTTAGCTGGTATTGATGATGTTAGCTGGTATTGATGTTAGCTGGTGTTGATGATGTTAGCTGGTATTGATGATGTTAGCTGGTGTTGATGATGTTAGCTGGTATTGATGATGTTAGCTGGTATTGATGATGTTAGCTGGTATTGATGATGTTAGCTGGTATTGATGATGTTAGCTGGTATTGATGTGAGATGGTGTTGATGATGTTAGCTGGTATTGATGATGTTAGCTGGTATTGATGTTAGCTGGTGTTGATGATGTTAGCTGGTATTGATGATGTTAGCTGGTATTGATGATGTTAGCTGGTATTGATGATGTTAGCTGGTATTGATGATGTTAGCTGGTATTGATGATGTTAGCTGGTATTGATGATGTTAGCTGGTATTGATGATGTTAGCTGGTATTGATGATGTTAGCTGGCTATTGACGATGTTGCTGCTACTCGCAACTGCTTTTCCAGGTTTTGCTCTCCTAGATTGATTGAATTTCGAGTCCCGCCTGCGTTTGCCTTGGCAGGGCCAGAGACTCCAAATGATTCCGCGGTGCCTCATACGGCCCACGGGCCTCGGACGTTCCCCACCCATGATTATAAAGAAATCTGTCTCTGGTGTGGACCAATCAGTTTCAAAGACAACGCATCATCATCGTACTATCAGAGTACGTTTTATATTCTTGGTTCTTTCGGTAAAGTCACCACGTTGAAGGGAAACAATAAAATAACAATAAAAATATATAAAACAATAGTGATAATTTTATTGTTTTATATATATTTGTATTATTTTATTGTTTCCTTTCTACGTGGTGATTTTACCGAAAGAATCAAGAATATGAATCACTGCAGTCACGAAAGCTTTAAATCAAAATTTAGAGTGTGCTTTGTTTTGGTTTGCATTCTGACCACAAGCATTGTGGGTAATGCAGACATGATTCATCGTTAAAAGGTTTCAGTTTGGTGTTTTAACATCTTGACACAACTGTTTTGTTGGCAGAGAAAAAGGGGAAAACCTATTCTCATGAGATGTTGACTGCCTCGCCTGTATGCAGGGGGCAGGGGGGCGTGAGCTCACAATCTATGGGTCTCTGTGGGTCTCTGTGGGTCTCTGTGGGTCTCTGTGGGTCTCTGTGGGTGTCTGTGGGTCTCTGTGGGTCTCTGTGGGTCTCTGTGGGTCTATGTTGGTCTCTGTGGGTGTCTGTGGGTCTTTATGGGTCTCTGTGGGTCTCTGTGGGTCTATGTGGGTCTATGTTGGTCTATGTGGGTCTCTGTGGGTCTCTGTGGGTC
The DNA here is from genome assembly GCF_010993605.1 of Petromyzon marinus. Lineage (NCBI taxonomy): Eukaryota > Metazoa > Chordata > Hyperoartia > Petromyzontiformes > Petromyzontidae > Petromyzon > Petromyzon marinus. The sequence goes on along the minus strand of NC_046134.1, from coordinate 930,927 downwards.
TCTGTGGGTCTATGTTGGTCTCGGTGGGTCTCTGTGGGTCTCTGTAGGTCTCTGTGGGTCTCTGTGGGTGTCTGTAGGTCTCTGTGGGTCTCTGTGGGTCTATCTTGGTCTCTGTGGGTCTCTGTGGGTCTCTGTATGTCTCTGTGGGTCTCTGTGGGTCTATGTTGGTCTCTGTGGGTCTCTGTGGGTCTCTGTGGGTCAAGGTTGGGCTCTATGGGTCTCTGTGGGTCTCTATGGGTCTCTGTGCGTCTCTATGGGTCTCTGTAGGTCTCTGTGGGTCTCTGTGGGTCTATGTTGGTCTCTGTGGGTCTCGGTGGGTCTATGTGGGTCTCTATGGGTCTCTGTAGGTCTATGTTGGTCTCTGTGGGTCTCTGTGGGTCTCTATGGGTCTCTGTGCGTCTCTATGGGTCTCTGTATGTCTCTGTGGGTCTCTGTGGGTCTCTGTGGGTCTCTGTGGGTCTATGTTGGTCTCTGTGCGTCTCTCTGGGTCTCTATGGGTCTCTATGGGTCTCTGTGGGTCTATGTTGGTCTCTGTGGGTCTCTCTGGGTCTCTATGGGTCTCTGTGGGTCTCTGTGGGTCTCTGTGGGTCTATGTGCACTGTGGGTCTCTATGGGTCTCTGTGGGTCTCTGTGCGTCTCTATGGGTCTATGTTGGGTCTCTGTGGGTCTATGTTGGGTCTCTATGGGTCTATGTTGGGTCTCTGTGGGTCTATGTTGGGTCTCTGTGGGTCTCTGTGGGTCTCTATGAGTCTCTGTGGGTCTCTGTGGATCTCTATGGGTCTCTATGGGTCTCTGTGGGTCTCTATGGGTCTCTGTAGGTCTCTGTGGGTCTCTATGGGTCTCTGTGGGTCTCTGTGGGTCTTTATGGGTCTCTGTGGGTCTCTATGGGTCTCTGTGGGTCTATGTTGGGTCTCTGTGGGTCTCTGTGGGTCTCTATGGGTCTCTGTGGGTCTATGTGGGTCTCTGTGGGTCTATGTGCACTGTGGGTCTCTATGCGTCTCTGTGGGTCTATGTTGGTCTCTGTGGGTCTCTGTGGGTTTCTGTGAGTCTCTGTGCACTGTGGGTGTCTGTGGGTCTCTGTGGGTCTCTATAGGTCTCTGTGGGTCTTTATGGGTCTCTATGGGTCTATTTGGGTTTCTGTGGGTCTCTGTGGTTCTCTATGGGTCTATTTGGGTTTCTGTGGGTCTCTGTGGGTCTCTATGGGTCTATTTGGGATTCTGTGGGTCTCTGTGGGTCTCTATGGGCCTCTATGGGTCTTTGTGGGTGTCTATTGGTCTCTATCATTCTGTAGGAAGCATACAGAAGAATCGGTTTGACCCTTTCTTAGTTATTTTTTATACTCTGACACTGAAACTAAAAGGTCCCCGTTTATGTGACGATCCCATTGTGTTTTGCTGCTTCCGTTCGTGGCAGCCGACCTCGCTTCTCGAAGAGAATCTGCTGACTCAGCTGGAAAAAAACTAATCGAATTTAACATCACATTCTTGGTTCTTTCGGTAAAGTCCCGTAGAAGGGAAACAACAAAATAATAAAATGAAAACCGCCACTTTTTTCAAATTTTCTTGCTGTGGTTTTCACACCTGATGATGATTGCTTCTTGCGTTGCAGTCGAAACGTCGTGAGAATTTTTTATTGTTTTATATTTTCATTGTTTCCCTTCTACGTGGTGACTTTACCGAAATATCTTCTTTGGTTCTTTCGGTAAAGTCACCACGTAGAATGAGAATAAAATAATAAAATAAAACAATAAAATTATCGCCTAAAATAATAAAATAAGACAATAAAATTCTCACGACGTTTCGGCCACAACACAAGTAGCCTTCTTCAGGTGAAGGAACAAAAACTGTCGGAACAGCGGCGCTTTAGTGAACACTGTTAACATTCGTAGCGTCTTGATTTAAAGCTTTCGTGACTGCAGTAATTCATATTCTTAGTTCTTTCGGTAAAGTCACGTTGAAGGGAAACAACAACGTGACTTTACCGAAAGAAATAAGATTATTCGTAGCGTCTTTTAAGCTGGTTGAGAGAAGTGAGTCAATCGAAATTTACCGAAAGAACCAAGAATATGAATCCCTGCAGTCATGAAAGCTTTAAATAAAAATGTAAACTCATTCTTTGGAAGAACGTCATCAACCAGGTGGGGTGGTTGGAGGCGGGGGGTGTTGACTGTTGTGTTTGCTGTAACTGTGTCGCATTATGTTTGTCTAAGTTCACGAAGTTTCGTGTTCTTATTATCTCATTCATTCCTGCCTGATAACGGTTGCTTGATTTGCAAACCGAAATGTCGGTCTCGATTTTGATTTTGATTTTCCACGTCGACTTTACGGAAATAAGCAAAGGGTCATTCCTGCAGTCACGAAAGCTTCGAATGAAGTTTGAAATACAAATATAAAGTTTAGGTTAAGTTCGTCATTTGCTTAACTCGCCATTAAATCAGCACCCGCATCGCGTCTGTTGGTGCCGGTTGCGTTCTGCAGGACGTCTGTGAGTGAAAGGAGCTTTACAGCTTATCGGATTCCTCTTGTGGTAATAATATAAATACGTTGATTCTGATGGCTGTGCACATCAAACATTGCCTCGTCACGGGTCAACGTCACAATCACACCATCAACGTCATCATCATCATCATCACATACATCATCATCGTCATCCGTAATATCGTCATCAGCACCACCACCACCACCACCATCATTTCATACAATGCATAGTCACCATCATCACCACCACCACCACCACATACACCATCATCACACACATCATCATCATCATCACAAACATAATCACCATTACCACATCATCATCACAAATATCATCACCACCGACATCATCACCACCACATACACCATCATGCCAACATACATCATCATCACCATCATCATCTATATCTTCTTTGGTTCTTTCGGTAAAGTCACGTAGAATGAGAATAAAATAATAAAATAACACAATAAAATTCTCACGACGTTTCGGCCACAACGCAAGCGGCCGTCTTCGTTGTGGCCGAAACGTCGTGAGAATTTTATTGTGTTATTTCATTATTCTATTCTCATTCTGTGTGACTTTACCGAAAGAACCAAAGAAGATGAATCCTTGCAGTCACGAAAGCTTTAAATCGAAAAATCATCTACATCATCATCACATACATCATCGCCACCACATACACCATCATCACAAACATCATCACAAACATAATCACCATTACCACATCATCATCACAAATATCATCATCACCACAGACATCATCACCACCATATACACCATCATCCCAACATCATCATCACCATCATCATCTACATCATCATCACCACCACATACACCATAATCCCCACATACATCATCATCACCATCATCATCTACATCATCATCACATCATCATCACCACCACATACACCATCATCACCACAGACTTCATTACATACATCATCATTCGTAAAATCGTCATCAGCAGCACCACCACCACCATAGTCACCATCACCAGCATCATGACATCATCATCACATTCATCATCATCTACATCATCATCACATACATCATCACTATCCCCAGCATCATCACATTATCATCACATTCATCATTACATACATCATCATCCGTAACATCCTCATCAGCACCACCACCATTTTATACCATGCATCGTCACCATCATCATCATCACATACGCAGCACCATCATCATCCGTAACGTCGTCACCACCACCATCATCATCATCAGCAGCCCCACCAGTTAAAACATCATCACGATCACCAATTCTAACGACGGGCCGATAGAACCCGTACCAACCCTACCCCGCCCCCCCCCCCCCCCCCGTGTGAAAGAGCACTCGGCACGCACGCACTCATGCCGAGGGTCGTCCCGCACTCGCCACAGGAACGTGGAATGTCCCACCACACCTGGGTTAACTTAGAGCAGCGTGGCACGCCAAATGTTCGCCCCGCGATGTTCGCCGGGCGCCTCCGGAACGCGGCTCGCAGAAAAGTTTGGCGGAAAACTCCGCACGGTGGGAGCAGCGCAAGCCCCTTCTCACCTCGTCCTCCCACCTCGTCCTCTCACCTCGTCCTCCCACCACCTCCTTCAGACGCTCTTGAAGTCCCGTGACGAGGTCAAAGTGGATTTGAAGTGACTCCTGTAAGCCGTGCGGAGCTGTGTGGTCTCGCTCGCTCGCTCTGTGTGAACTTTTAAAGAAGTTTCTAAATCTCTCTCTCTCTGCCTCTCTCTCTCTCGCTCTCTCTCTCTCTGTGAACGTTTAGAAAAGTTCCCAAATCTGCGCGTGGCTCCCTCTCTATTTCTCTCTCTCTCGGTGAACGTTAAAGCAGTTTCCAAATCTGTGTGTGTCTCTCTCTTTATGTGAACGTTTACAAAAGTTTCCAAATTTGTGTGTGTGTCTCTCTCTGTCTCTGTGCACGTTTTAAAAAAGTTTCTAAATCTGTGTGTCTCTCTCTCTCTCTCTGTTTCTCTCGCTCTCCCTTTTCTCTCGCTCTCTCTCTACGGAGGAGGAGGAATCTGCTTGGGTGCGGTGGTGACGCCAGAGCCCATACAAAGGCAAAGGTCCCCCGTGTAGCCTTGGGCAGAATTTGCGTTTTTTTGGAGGGGCGGTGGGGCAAAGTGCCTTGTGAGCAGCGACCACTGTGGCAGCAGAAGCGCCACCTATGAAGGCTACCGGCGATGTGGCACACGAGGTGGGTGGGTGGCCAGCACCACCACGCCCGGCCGCCTTTGTCTCTCCACTCCGCCGGTGTGACTGCTACCACTACACCAGGTACTCGCTTGAGGCTGAGTCGACCTTGGGGAGGCCCGGGACCGGTTTCAGATCATCGTCGCTGTTCTTGGCCCCAATGCGGTGATCACACACAGACACACAGACACACACGCACAGACACACACACGCACACACAGACACACACACACAGACACACACGCACAGACACACACACGCACACACACGCACACACACAGACGCACACACACAGACGCTCGCACACACACAGACGCACACACACGCGCGCACACACACATACACACACACAGACACACACACAGACACACGCAACAACAACCGCCAATCGCCACTAAGTAGCGGTGACGTCACCACGACGCTTGTGCCAGGACATGTGCACCTTGAGGCCACGTGACGAACGCCCGCTGGCAGGTCACGGGGCAGACCCAGGTGCCACGGGTCGACTGATTGAGATGACCGAGATGACTGGCTGATGCACCACCTGTGCCCCCTACTGTGCCAACTTGCTCTGCTTTAGCCACCCGGCGCTCCGCTCGTTGTTGTGAGCGTCGCTTCTCCGCCCTCTGTTGTTGTTGGAGGGCGACTGCCTCCAACTGCCCAGTAGCGTCCTTCACGAGCCTCCTCCTCCACAGAGGCCGATCTTGACACCGCTGGTACCAGTCATCGGCAAGGCCACATCACTCCATCTCTTCTCCAGCCCGTGCCGCGCCCGTTTAGCCCCCTCTATCCGGCCGAAAAAAAGCTGTTTCGGCATGCGGTGACTGGGCATGCGGGCTACATGACCCAGCCAACGCAGCCTTGCCTGCCGGAGGAGCTCACCGATGGGACTTTGCCCAGATCTTTCAAGGATTTGTGAGCTCCTCACACAGTCCAGCCTGATTAAACCCAGGATGGATTGTAGGCAGGCCAGCCTAAATGTTTCCAACCGGCAAAGATGCTCCATTAGGGGGGTCCACGTTTAGCAAGCGTAGAGAAGGGAGGGAATGACCATGGCCGAGAAGATCTGAAGCTTCTTGCGGAGCGACAGACCAGGAAGCTTTCACACAGCGATACGCAACCGATGAAAAGATATTGCCGCTCGACTGATTCTGAGTGAGACTTCTGCTGTTAAACCGGAGCCGGTCATTAGCACACTGCCCAGGTATGGGAAACTCTCCACTCTCTCTACAATTGCCCCATCACCGATTGGGAGTTGTGGGGGTGGAGTGTCCGATGGTACAAAATACCCAGGCAGGTGCTTAGTTTTGGTGGGGCTGATGGTAAGTCCCCACCTCTTGGTGGCAAGCTCCAGGTTCAGCAGCAGCGCCTCTAAATCCTCCTCTGAGTGAGCAGCAATTACCAGATAATCGGCATCTATAACGTGGTTGACCAATAGGGGGCCTCCCATTGTATCTTTACCAGATGGAAATTCCTCTGGTACAGCCATCAAAGGCTTCCCGAACTACGTGGTCAAAATAGATGTTAAATAATGTGGGAGCCAGAGGACATCCCTGTCGCACCCCAAGGTGAACAGGGAATGGCTCCGACTCCCGGCCACGTAGTTTTACCCGGGCCTGCTCACCATCGTGAAGGTCCTTAATGACCGTGAGCAGAGGATCAGGGACTCCAAAAACACGAAGAACGACCCAGAGCCCAGGCCTACTGATGGTATCATAGGCCTTGACAAGGTCAATAAAGCAGAGATGTAGGACTTGTTGGAATTCCCTACACCTCTGCTGTAGCAGACGGTCAGAAACTATGGCATCTGTGCAGGACCGCCCTTTCCTGAAACCGCATTGGGGCTCCGCAAGCCTCTCCTCAGCGTGCCTGGCAAGGCGATGTTGAATAATCCTTGCCAGAACCTTTCACGGCAAACTGAGGAGTGAGATGCCCCTGTAGTTGTTACAGTCTGTGCGGCCCCCTTCTTAAAGAGGGGGACCACCAGGGCATCCTTCCAATCCTGCGGAACCCGTCCAGTGGTCCAGACTGTTGTTATGAGTTGGAGCCATTCCCTGTACACCTTGGGGTGCGTCAGGGATGTCCTCTACATTATTGAACATCGATGTAGACCACTTAGTTCGTGAAGCCTTCAATACATGTACCGGAGGAATTTCCATCTGGTACAGATACAATGGGAGTCTGATCGATGCCCGGGTGCTGTCAAGGGATGGCTCCCTATTGGTCAACCACGTTATGTATGCCGATGACCTGGTAATTGCTGCTCACTCAGAGGAGGAGTTGGGGACGCTGCTGCTGCTGAGACTGGAGCGTGCCACCAAGCGATGGGGCCTTACCATCAAGCCCCACCAAAACTAAGCACCTGCCTGGGTATTTTGTACCATCGGACACTCCAGATCCACAACTCCCAATCGGTGATGGGGCAGTTGTGGAGAGTAGTGGAGAGTTTCCCACTACCTGGGCAGTGTTGCTCATGGACCGACTCCGGTTTGACAGCAGAGGTCTCACTCAGAATCAGTCGAGCGGCATTATCTTGACCTTTTAAGGGCCCGGACGCTGTGCGGGCCAGTGGTGAGACTCTAAGACTCCCGGCCAGAGGCCCTTGTAAGGGTGTCGGGCCGAGGAAGCCGGAGGTCTGGACCCGTACCTTGGCTGGGTCGGCTCTCCGGAACCCATTACATTTATACGTAGTAGCTACTACACATGTAGTACACATGTGTAGTGATTGTAGAATCACTACTGTGTACACACGCACAAGCGTGACGTCACTATGCGGGGGAGCGTCATGACCACGCGGGTCTACACACACGCATGACGTCATCCCGGCTGGAGGCGGGAATGACGTCAGGGCCGGTTCTGGGCTCCGGGAGGCCACGAGGGTGGTGTGAGGCCGTGGCACTCTCTGTGACCCCGGCTGGACACGTGACTGGGGGCCTAGGGGGCACCTCGGAGGGCACGTGGACAGCAGGGGGGCTTCGAGAGGGTTCTCGAAGGGAGGCGTGGCCGGGGTGGGGCCCGGGCACGCCGAGGCCTATATAAGCAGCCTCCTCACGAGGTTCGAGGCTGCCCGTATCAAGAACGAAGATGCATCGTGAAGATGCCAAGAGGAGTCAAGCCTCCAGTCAGCGGACCTGGCAGTAGCCCACCTGGCTGGATTAACGCTAGAGTATTTGAGAAGTATGTGTTAGCTAGAGTAGGTCGGTGGTCACCATCTTATGTACAGTGTTATATTACTTACCGTCCTAATAAATCAGCGTTGCCTCCCAAGGAGTCGTGTGTGCACCTAATTCGAACCCACTACACATGTGTAGTAGCTACTACATGTGCGCTACATGTAGTCGTAGCTACTACACATGTAGCACACATGTAGTACACATGTAGTAGCTACTATATATAGAGTAAATGTGTAGTAGCAACTACATGTGTAGTAGGTACTACATATATAGTAGCTACTACACATACTACACATGTAGTAGCTACTACACATGTAGTAGCTACTACATGTGTAGTACATGTGTAGTAGCTACTACACATGTACTACACATGTAGTACACATGTAGTAGCTACTACACATGTGTACTACATGTGTAGTAGCTACTACACATGTAGTACACATGTAGTAAACATGTAGTAGCTACTATATATAGAGTACATGTGTAGTAGCAACTACATGTGTAGTAGGTACTACACATGTGCTACATGTGTAGTAGCTACTACATATATAGTAGCTACTACACATGTAGTAACTATCGATTTAAAGCTTTCGTGACTGCAAGGATTCATCTTCTTTGGTTCTTTCGTTAAAGTCACCACGTAGAATGAGAATAAAATAATAAAATAAAACAATAAAATTCTCACGACGTTTCGGACAGGTTGTTCCTTTCACCTGAAGAAGGCCACTTGTGTTGTGGCCGAAACGTCGTGAGAATTTTATTGTTTTATTTTATTATTTTATGTGAGAATTTTATTGTTTCATTTTATTATATTATTCTCATTCTACGTGACTTTACCGAAAGAAACAAAGAAGATGTAGTAACTACTATATATAGTAGCTACTCTATATGTAGTAGGTACTACATATGTAGTAGCTACTACACGTGTACTACACATGTAGTAGCCACTACACATGTAGTAGTTACACAGTAGCTACTACAGATGTACTACACATGTAGTAGCTACTACACATGTAGTAGTTACACAGTAGCTACTACACGTGTACTACACATGTAGTAGCTACTACACATGTAGTAGTTACACAGTAGCTACTACACCTGTACTACACATGTAGTAGCCACTACACATGTAGTAGTTACACAGTAGCTACTACACATGTACTACACATGTAGTAGCTACTACATGTAGTAGTAGGTACTAAATATATAGAAGCTACTACATATGTAGCTACTACATATGTAGTAGCTACACATGTACTACATATGTAGTAGCTACACATGTACTACATATGTAGTAGCTACACATGTACTACATATGTAGTAGCTACACATGTGCTACATATGTAGTAGCTACACATGTACTACATATGTAGTAGCTACACATGTGCTACATATGTAGTAGCTACACATGTACTACATATGTAGTAGCTACACATGTACTACATATGTAGTAGCTACTACACATGTACTACATATGTAGTAGCTACACATGTACTACATATGTAGTAGCTACACATGTACTACATATGTAGTAGCTACACATGTACTACATATGTAGTAGCTACACATGTACTACATATGTAGTAGCTACACATGTACTACATATGTAGTAGCTACACATGTACTACATATGTAGTAGCTACTACATATGTAGTAGCTACTACACATGTACTACATATGTAGTAGCTACACATGTACTACATATGTAGTAGCTACTACATATGTAGTAGCTACTACACATGTACTACATATGTAGCTACTTTTTGCTACCAGGCTTATGAGACACTGGACGAGTGGCCAGGAAAATGACCGAGAATTGGGGCGTGGCCAGGTGACGTCACGGCCCCGATAGAATCCGGGTCTGTACCGTGACATCCTGCACCTAGCCTGGCACAGCAGTCATCATCAGCATCATCATCAACATCACCAACATCAGCATCATCATCATCAACATCATCAACATCAGCATCAACATCATCACCGACATCATCATCATCTACATCATCAACATCATCAACATCATCAACATCATCATTATCAACATCATCATCAACATCAGCATCATCATCAACATCATCATCAACATCATCCTCAACATCATCATCAGCATCATCATCAACATCATCATCAGCATCATCCTCAAACTCAGAATAATCATCATCATCAACATCATCATCAACATCATCATCATCTACATCAGCATCAACATCATCAACATCATAATCATCAACATCATCATCAGCATCATCATCAACATCATCAACATCATCTTCATCATCAACATCATCATCATCAACATCATCATCAACATCATCATCAACATCATCATCATCAACATCATCATCATCTACATCAGCATCAACATCATCAACATCATCATCATCAACATCATCATCATCAGCATCATCATCAACATCATCAACATCATCATCATCTACATCATCAACATCATCATCATCATCAACATCATCATCAACATCATCTACATCAGCATCAACATCATCAACATCATCATCATCAACATCATCATCAGCATCATCATCAACATCATCAACATCATCATCATCTACATCATCATCATCAACATCATCATCATCATCAACATCATCTACATCATCAACATCATCAACATCATCAACATCATCATCATCTACATCATCATCATCAACATCATCATCATCATCATCATCAACATCATCTACATCATCAACATCAACATCATCAACATCATCAACATCAACATCATCAACATCATCAACATCATCATCATCAACATCAGCAACATCATCAACATCAACATCATCAACATCATCAACATCATCATCAACATCATCAACATCAACATCATCAACATCATCATCATCAACATCATCATCAACAGCATCATCATCAACATCATCATCAACATCATCATCAGCATCAACATCATCAACATCATCAACATCATCAACATCAGCATCATCATCAACATCATCAACATCATCATCAACATCATCATCATCAACATCATCATCATCAACATCATCATCAACATCATCATCATCAACATCATCATCATCAACATCATCATCTACATCATCATCATCAACATCATCATCATCAACATCATCTACATCATCAACATCATCATCATCAACATCATCAACATCAACATCATCAACATCATCAACATCATCATCATCAACATCATCAACATCATCAACATCATCATCAACATCATCAACATCATCATCAACATCATCATCAACATCAACATCATCAACATCATCAACATCATCATCAACATCATCAACATCAACATCATCAACATCATCATCATCAACATCATCATCAACATCATCATCATCAACATCATCATCAACATCATCATCAGCATCAACATCATCAACATCAGCATCATCATCAACATCATCAACATCATCATCATCATCAACATCAACATCATCATCATCAACATCATCATCAACATCAACATCATCAACATCATCAACATCAACATCATCAACATCAACATCAACAACATCAACATCATCAACATCATCATCATCATCAACAACATCATCATCATCATCAACATCATCAGCATCATCAACATCATCATCAACAACATCATCATCAACATCTACATCATCAACATCATCAACATCATCAACAACATCATCCTCAACATCATCATCAGCATCATCAACATCATCATCAACATCTACATCATCATCAACATCTACATCATCAACATCATCATCAACATCATCATCTACATCATCATCAACATCTACATCATCAGCATCAACATCATCATCAACATCATCATCTACATCATCATCAACATCATCAACATCATCATCAACATCATCATCTACATCATCATCAACATCTACATCATCAACATCATCATCAGCATCATCCTCAACATCAACATCATCAGCAGCTGGTTGCCGCTCTGCTCGAGGTGCGAGGAGGTCACGTGGTCATCACGCGCGAGACGTCTCGTGACGTCCGCAGCGGAACGCACGGCAGGAAACCCCCCCCCACTCACCCCCCCCTCACCCCCCCTCACCCCCCCTCACCCCCCCCTCACTCCACCCCTCACCCCCCCCTCACCCCCCCCTCACTCCACCCCTCACCCCCCCTCACCCCCCACCCCTTCACTCCCCTCACCCCCTCACCCCCCCCCACCTCCTCATCTGCCCCCCACCCCTCACCCCCTCACCCCTCCCCCCACTCCTCACCTTCTCCACCTCTTCTCCTCCCCCACCATCCCAGGGAGGCCTCACAAGGGGAGCAGACGACTCGCACCGCCTTCATCAGCAGCAGCAGCATCATCATCAGCAGCAACATCATCAGCATCAGCATCATCATCATCATCAGCAGCATCATCATCAGCATCAGCAGCATCATCATCATCAGCAGCATCATCATCATCATCAGCAGCAGCAGCATCATCATCATCAGCAGCAGCAGCATCATCATCATCAGCATCATCATCATCAGCAGCATCATCATCATCAGTAGCAGCATCATCATCAGCAGCATCATCATCAGCATCATCATCAGCATCATCATCAGCAGCATCATCATCAGCATCATCATCAGCATCATCAGCAGTAACATCATCATCAGCATCATCAGCATCATCAGCAGTAACATCATCATCATCAAGTGGTGTTAGTAGCGAGTAGCAGCGCTACCTATGAAGGCTACCGGCGGTGTGACACACGAGTGGGTGGGTGGCCATCACCACCACGCCCGGCCGCCTTTGTCTCCCCAGTGGCGATGTTTACAAACTGCACCGAGGACTCATTTGAGGCTGAGTCGACCTAGGGGAGGCCCAGGAACCGATTCAGGTAATCGTCACCCGGTGCTGTTGGCCGTGAGCGGGAATCGAACTCGGGTCGCCAGGTTCGTAACGCTAACCATTGTACCACCGCTCCCCACTCACACAGTGCGCTAACCACTGCACCACCGCTCCCCCCCACACACACACAGTGCGCTAACCACTGCACCACCGCTCCCTACACACGCACACACAGTGTGCTAACCACTGTACCACCGCTCCCCACTCACACAGTGCGCTAACTACTGCACCACCGCTCCCCCCCACACACACACACAGTGCGCTAACCACTACACCACCGCTCCCTACACACGCACACACAGCGTGCTAACCACTGTACCACCGCTCCCCACTCACACAGTGCGCTAACTACTGCACCACCGCTCCCCCCCACACACACACACAGTGCGCTAACCACTACACCACCGCTCCCTACACACGCACACACAGCGTGCTAACCACTGTACCACCGCTCCCCACACACACACACACAGTGCGCTAACCACTGCACCACCACTCCCCACTCACACACAGTGCGCTAACCACTGCACCACCACTCCCCACTCACACACACACAGTGCGCTAACCACTGCACCACCGCTCCCCCCCACACACACACAGTGCGCTAACCACTACACCACCGCTCCCTACACACGCACACAGTGTGCTAACCACTGTACCACCGCTCCCCACACACACACACAGTGCGCTAACCACTGCACCACCACTCCCCACTCACACACACACAGTGCGCTAACCACTGCACCACCACTCCCCACTCACACACACACAGTGCGCTAACCACTGCACCACCGCTCCCCCCCACACACACACAGTGCGCTAACCACTGCACCACCACTCCCCACTCACACACACAGTGCGCTAACCACTGCACCACCACTCCCCACTCACACACACACAGTGCGCTAACCACTGCACCACCACTCCCCACACGCACACACAGTGTGCTAACCACTGCACCACCGCTCCCCACATACACAGTGCGCTAACCATTGTACCACCGCTCCCCACTCACACACAGTGTGCTAACCACTGTACCACCGCTCCCCACTCACACACAGTGCGCTAACCACTGCACCACCACTCCCCACTCACACACACACACAGTGCGCTAACCACTGCACCACCACTCCCCACTCACACACAGTGCGCTAACCACTGCACCACCACTCCCCACACGCACACACAGTGTGCTAACTACTGCACCACCGCTACACACACACACACACAGTGCGCTAACCACTGCACCACCACTCCCCACACGCACACACAGTGTGCTAACCACTGTACCACCGCTCCCCACACACACACACAGTGCGCTAACCACTGCACCACCACTCACACACACACAGTGCGCTAACCACTGCACCACCACTCCCCACTCACACACAGTGCGCTAACCACTGCACCACCACTCCCCACACGCACACACAGTGTGCTAACTACTGCACCACCGCTCCCCACATACACAGTGCGCTAACCATTGTACCACCGCTCCCCACTCACACACAGTGCGCTAACCACTGCACCACCGCTCCCCACACACACACACAGTGCGCTAACCACTGCACCACCACTCACACACACACAGTGCGCTAACCACTGCACCACCACTCCCCACTCACACACAGTGCGCTAACCACTGCACCACCACTCCCCACACGCACACACAGTGTGCTAACTACTGCACCACCGCTCCCCACATACACAGTGCGCTAACCATTGTACCACCGCTCCCCACTCACACACAGTGCGCTAACCACTGCACCACCGCTCCCCACACACACACACAGTGCGCTAACCATTGCACCACCACTCCCCACACGCACACACAGTGCGCTAACCACTGTACCACCGCTCCCCACTCACACAGTGCGCTAACCACTGCACCACCACTACACACACACGGTGAGCTAACCACTGCACCACCGCTCCCCACTCACACACAGTGCGCTAACCACTGCACCACCGCTCCCCACACACACAGAGACCCACACACATGCTGTTATGGTCTACATTATTCATCACACACACGCACAAGGCATTACGTTACACATTCGAAGCCCCATGCATTCACTGTTTGCGTTTGGGGGAGGGGTGGCACCTGGACCTACCATAGGTCGACTCAGCATGAAATGGTTACCTGGTGCCGTGTGTGAACACATGGCCACTGGGGAGACAAAGGCGGCCGGGTGTGGTGCTGGCCACCCACCCCCTCGTGTGCCACCGTGCCGGCCTTCACAGGCGCTGCTGCTACTCGCTAACAGCACTTGCCCCTACAGTCTGTCGCAGGCTACACGGGGGACCTTTGTCTTTGTGTGTTCACAGGCGATGCTGCTACTCGCTCACAGCACTTGCCCCTACAGTCTGTGGCAGGCTACACGGGGGAGCTTTGTCTTTGTGTGTTCACAGGCGCTGCTGCTACTCGCTAACAGCACTTGCCCCTACAGTCTGTCACAGGCTACACGGTGGAGCTTTGTCTCTGTAGTGGTGGCCTATGGGCCTCATGTTATATTGATATTATTATTGTAGCGGGTTTCCCAGTGGACCTGGTGCTGTTGCTGTGTGACACGGCTAAACTGAACTTCTATGGGGCCGTCCATAAATGACGTCACGCGATTTTGGACGATTATTGACCCCCCCCCCACCCCCACTTCGTCACACGACGTCACAAAAAGTCAGACCCTCCCCCCCCCCTTAAATATGACGTCACAAAGCTCTGCCCTCCCACGTGGTGTGAGCGAGTAGCAATAACAAATGAAACACGCTTCAAATCGCTTTAAACTATTGTTTGTCATTGTAGCGCGTGTTTAACGCGGCGCTGCAACTCTGATGTTGCAGGAGAAAACATTTATTTAAAAAAAGGCCATTCAATCAAGTAGAACGTGTGTTGTCTATATTTATTTATTTAAAGCTGCGCATTTTGATGTGACGTCACATTTCTCAAACACTCCCCCCCCCTCTCCCCTCGTCACACAGCGTCACAAATGTCTGACCCCCCTCCCCCCCCCCTAGGTGCGTGACGTCATTTATGGGCGGCCCCATATATCGTGGCCCGGTGCAAGACCCCGAGCACTGAGTTGCTCTGCAGAAAGGGGCACTGAGGCGACCTTTGCCACCGCAAATGATCGCAGCTCCACCACGTGGGATGAGCATCATCACGATCATCATGATCATCATCACCACCACGTGGGATGAGCATCATCACGATCATCATGATCATCATCACCACCACGTGGGATGAGCATCATCATGATCATCATCACCACCACGTGGGATGAGTATCATCACGATCATCATGATCGCAGCTCCACCACGTGGGATGAGCATCATCACGATCATCATGATCATCATCACCACCACGTGGGATGAGTATCATCACGATCATCATGACCACGTGGGATGAGCATCATCACGATCATCACCACCACGTGGGATGAGCATCATCACGATCATCATGACCACGTGGGATGAGCATCATCATGATCATCACCACCACGTGGGATGAGCATCATTATGATCACAGCTCCACCACGTGGACATTTATAGCAGCAAATACTCTGAGTGTTTCCATGGACTCACAGAGACCCACAGAGACCCACAGAGACCCATAGAGATCTATAGAAACCCACAGAGACCCACAGAGACTCACAGAGAGCCACAGAGACCCATAGAGATCCATAGAGACCCATATAGACCCACAGAGATCCACAGAGACCCATAGAGACCCATAGAGAGCCACTGAGACCCACAGAGACCCACAGAGACCCATATAAAGCCCACAGAGACTCACAGAGACCCATATAAACCCAAAGAGACCCATAGAAACCCACAGTGACCCACAGAGACCCATATGAACCCACAGAGACCCACAGAGACCCATAGAAACCCACAGAGACCCACAGAGACCCATATGAACCCACAGAGACCCACAGAGACCTATTGAAACCCACAGAGACCCACAGAGACCTATTGAAACCCACAGAGACCAACATAGACCCATAGAAACCCACAGAGACCCACAGAGACCCATAGAAACCCACAGAGACCCACAGAGACCCATATAAACCCACAGAGACCCACAGAGACCCATAGAACCCCACAGAGACCCACAGAGACCCATATAAACCCACAGAAACCCACAGAGACCTATTGAAACCCACAGAGACCCATATAAACCCACAGAGACCCACAGAGACCCATAGAAACCCACAGAGACCCACAGAAACCCATAGAAACCCACAGAGACCCACAGAGACCCATATAAACCCACAGAGACCCACAGAGACCCATATAAACCCACATAGACCCATATAAACCCACAGAGACCCATAGAGACCCACAGATACCCATAGAGATCTATAGAAACCCATACTAAAACTAAACCACGTTTATTGTCACCCTCTGAGCTTCTGTGTAGGAGCGGCACTGGTTCATAGGCGACCGTTGCCATCGCAAATGATATCATCTCAACCAATCGGGCTTATCGCCAGCATCACCCCCACCACCACCACGTGTGGAAATGCAAAGCAGCAGCCCACATACTTGAAACCCCGTGATGTTTGATTCTAAATGTTGGAGGGGTGGACAAACCGGAGGATCCAGAGAAAAATCCACGTGACCACGGAGGGAGAGAGACGCAGACTCCAAATCTACAGCAGCAGCAGCAGGCATCGTCAAGGTCGGGATGGAACCCACGACCTCCTGCATACCAGGCGAGGTAGTTAACATCTCATAGCCACCGTGATGATGATGAGAGAGACACACAAACTCCAAATCTACAGCAGCAGCAGGCATCGTCAGGGTCGGGATGGAACCCACGACCTCCTGCGTACCAGGCGAGGTAGTTAACATCTCATAGCCACCGTGATGATGATGATGAGAGACACGCAAACTCCAAATCTACAGCAGCAGCAGCAGGCATCGTCAGGTGCAATGTTAGTCTATGAGTAATGTGAGTCCTATGGGTAATGTGAGTCTATGGGCAGTGTTCGTCTATGGGCAGTGTTAGTCTATGGGCAGTGTTCGTCTATGGGCAGTGTTAGTCTATGGGTAGTGTTAGTCTATGGGCAGTGTTAGTCTATGGGTAATGTGAGTCCTATGGGTAATGTTAGTCTATGGGCAGTGTTGAGTCTATGGGTAGTGTTAGTCTATGGGCAGTTTTAGTCTATGGGTAGTGTTAGTCTATGGGTAGTGTAAGTCTATGGGCAGTGTTGAGTCCATGGGTAGTGTTAGTCTATGGGCAGTGTTAGTCTATGGGTAGTGTTAGTCTATGGGTAGTGTGAGTCTATGGGCAGTGTTGAGTCTATGGGTAGTGTTAGTCTATGGGCAGTGTTAGTCTATGGGCAGTGTTAGTCTATGGGTAGTGTTAGTATATGGGCAGTGTTAGTCTATGGGCAGTGTTAGTCTATGGGCAGTGTTGAGTCTATGGGTAGTGTTAGTCTATGGGTAGTGTTAGTCTATGGGCAGTGTTGAGTCTATGGGTAGTGTTAGTCTATGGGTAGTGTTAGTCTATGGGCAGTGTTGAGTCTATGGGTAGTGTTAGTCTATGAGTAATGTTAGTCTATGGGCAGTGTTAGTCTATGGGTAGTGTTAGTCTATGGGCAGTGTTAGTCTATGGGCAGTGTTAGTCTATGGGCAGTGTTAGTCTATGGGTAGTGTTAGTCTATGGGTAGTGTTAGTCTATGAGTAATGTTAGTCTATGGGTAGTGTTAGTCTATGAGTAATGTTAGTCTATGGGTAATGTTAGGCAATTGTCAATGTTAGTTAATTGCCAATGTTAGTCTATGGGCAATGCTAGTCTATGGGCAATGTTAGTTTAAGGGCAATAATTATTTATGATAATGATTATGTTGGTGTGTTTATTATTATTGACGTGGGGAGGAGGAAAGCAGAAAAACCGGAGACATCCAATGGTTGGTGTGAGGGGGCAACGCTCTATCCCCGTGCAGATGGAACAGATGGGGATCAGTCCACACACTTTCCTGTTCCACCTTCTACCTGGCAGAGCGAGGGGTACGGCTCCTCCTCGAGGTGCAGCAGCTGCAGAAACAGCAGAGGCAGGAACAGCAGAGGCAGGGACAGCAGGGGCAGGAACAGCAGCTGCAGGAACAGCAGCTGCAGGAACGGCAGCTGCAAGAACAGCAGCTGCAGAAACAGCAGCTGCAGGAACAGCAGCTGCAGGAACAGCAGCTGCAGGAACAGCAGAGGCAGGGACAGCAGCTGCAGGAACAGCAGCTGCAGAAACAGCAGCTGCAGGAACAGCAGCTGCAGGAACAGCAGAGTCAGAAACAGCAGCTGCAGGAACAGCAGCTGCAGGAACAGCAGCTGCAGGAACAGCAGCTGCAGGTACAGCAGCTGCAGAAACAGCAGCTGCAGGAACAGCAGCTGCAGGAACAGCAGCTGCAGGAACAGCAGAGGCAGGAACAG
>NC_046134.1:764301-909301 GCF_010993605.1 Petromyzon marinus | reverse complement strand
TGTGTAGGTGTGTGTGGGTGTGTGTGGGGGTGTGTGTAGGTGTGTGGGTGTAGGTGTGTGTGTGAAGGTGTGTGTGTAGGTGTGTGTGTGTGTAGGTGTGTGTGGGTGTGTGTGTGTAGGTGTGTGTGTGTGTAGGTGTGTGTGTGGGTGTGTGTATGTGTGCGTGTGTGTGTAGGTATGTGTGTGTAGGTGTGTCTGTGTGTAGGTGTGTGTAGGTGCGTGTGTAGGTGTGTGTGTAGGTGTGTGTGTGTGTGTAGGTGTGTGTGTGTAGGTGTGTGTGTAGGTGTGTGTGTAGGTGTGTGTGTAGGTGTGTGTAGGTGTGTGTGTGTGCGTGTGTGTGTGCGTGTGTGTGTATGGGTGTGTGTGTGGGTGTGTGTGTGGGTGTGTTTGGGTGTAGGTGTGTGTGTGTAGGTGTGTGTGTGTAGGTGTGTGTGTAGGTGTGTGTAGGTGTGTGTGTGTAGGTGTGTGTGTAGGTGTGTGTAGGTGTGTGTAGGTGTGTGTGTGTGGGTGTTAAGGAAGTACTGAAGGCGATCCAGAGTCTGAGACCAGGAAAGGCACCGGGCAGAGATGATCTTCCAAGCGAAATGCTGAGGGAGGGTGGCGTTTATGCACAGACTGCCCTATATGACATCATAACAACAGTCTGGGCCACTGGACGGGTTCCACAGGATTGGACGGATGCCCTGGTGGTCCCCCTCTTTAAGAAGGGGGACCGCACAGACTGTAACAACTACAGGGGCATCTCACTCCTCAGTGTGCCGGGAAAGGTCCTGGCAAGGATTATTCAGCATCGCATTGCCAGGCACGCTGAGGAGAGGCTTGCGGAGCCCCAATGCGGTTTCAGGAAAGGGCGGTCCTGCACAGATACCATATTCTGTCCGTCTGCTACAGCAGAAGCGTAGGGAATTGCAACAAGACTTACATCTTTGCTTTATTGACCTGGTCAAGGCCTATGATACCATCAGTAAGCCTGGGCTCTGGGTTATTCTGCGTGCTTTCGGAGTACCTGACCCTCTGCTCATGCTCATTAAGGACCTTCATGATGGTAAAACTACGTTGCCAGGAATCAGAGCCATTCCCTGTACACCTTGGGGTGCGACAGGGATGTCCTCTGGCTACCACATTATTTAACATATTTTTCGACCACGTCGTCCGTGAAGCCTTTGATGGCTGTACCAGAGGAATCTCCATCTGATACAGATATAATGGGAGGCTGATCGATGCCCGCGTGCGGTCAAGGGATGGCTCCCTATTGGTCAACCATGTTATGTATGCCGACGATCTGGTAATTGCTGCTCACTCAGAGGAGGAGTTGGAGACGCTGCTGCTGAGACTGGAGCGTGCCACTAAGAGGTGGGGCCTTACCATCAGCCCCACCAAAACTAAGCACCTGCCTGGGTATTTTGTACCATCGGACACTCCACCCCCACAACTCCCAATCGGTGATGGGGCAGTTGTGGAGAAAGTGGAGAGTTTCCCATACCTGGGCAGTGTGCTTATGACCGGCTCCAGTTTAACAGCAGAGGTCTCCGAATCAGTCGAGCGGCAATATATTTTCATCGGTTGCGTAACGCTGTGTGGAAGCTACCTGGTCTGTCGCTCCGCACTAAGCTTCAGGTTTTCTCGGCCACAGTCATTCCCTCCCTTCTCTACGCTTGCGAAACGTGGACCACCCTTAATGGAGCATCTTTGCCGGTTGGAAACATTTTGGCTGGCCTACCTACGATCCATCCTGGGTTTAACCAGGCTGGATTGTCTCAGGAGCTCACAAATCCGTTAAAGATCTGGGCAAGGTCCCATCGGTGAGCTCCTCCGGCAGGCAAGGCTGCGTTGGCTGGGTCATGTAGCCCGCATGCCCAGCCACCGCATGCCTAAACAGTTTCGATTTAAAGCTTTCGTGACTGCAGGGATTCATCTTCTTGGTTCTTTCGGCAAAATCACGTAGAATGCAAATAAAATAATTCAAAAATATTTGTTATTTTATTTAATTATGTTTTATTTTTATTATTTTATTTCCATTCTACGTGACTTTACCGAAAGAACCAAAAAATGCCTAAAAAGCTTTTGTTCGGCCGGATCGAGGGTGCTAAACGGGCGTGGCACGGGCTAGAGAAGAGACGGAGTGATGTGGTACAGGACAACGTGGAGCTGAGTGGACTTGCCGATGACTGGTACCAGCGGTGTCAAGATCGGCCTCTGTGGAGGAGGCTCGTGAAGGACGCTACTGGGCAGTTGGAGGCAGTCGCCCTCCAACAACAACGGAGGGCGGAGGAGCGACGCTCACAACAACGAGCGGAGCGCCGGGTGGCTAAAGCACAGCAGGTTGGCACAGTAGGGGGCACAGGTGGTGCATCAGCCAGTCATCTCAGTCAGTCGACCCGTGGTACCTGGGTCTGCCCCGTGACCTCCTTTCAGCGGGCGTTCGACACTTCACGTGGCCTCAAGGTGCACCTAGCCTGGCACAAGCGTCGTGGTGACGTCACCGCCACTGAGTGGCGAATGGCGGTTGTTGTGTGAGTGTGTGGGTGTGTGTGTCGGTGTGTGAGTGTGTGGTTGTCTGTGTGTCTGTATGTGTGTGTCTGTGTGTGTGTGGTTGTGTGTGTGTTTGTGTGTGTGTGAGTGTGTGTGCCTGTGTGTGTGTGGGTGTGTGAGTGTGTGTGTCTGTGTGTGTGGGTGTGTGAGTGTGTGCGTGTGTGTGTGTGGGTGTGTGTGTGTGAGTGTGTGTGGGTGTGTGTGTCTGTGTGTGGGTGTGTGTGTGGGTGTGTGTGTCTGTGTGTGTGAGTATGTGTGTGTGGTTGTATGTGTGTCTGTGTGTGTGTGAGTGTGTATCTGTGTGTGTGTGAGTGTGTGGGTGTGTGGTTGTGTGTGTGTCTGTGTGTGTGTCTGTGTGTGTGTCTGTGGGTGTGTGTGGGTGTGTGTGTGGTTGTCTGTGTGTCTGTGTGTCTGTGTGTGTGTGGATGTGTGTGTGTCTGTGTGTGTCTGTGTGTGTAGGTGAGTGTGGGGGTGTATGTGTGGGTGTGTGTGTTTGGGGAGCGGTGGTGTAGTGGTCAGTGCAACGCTGCGCTATGAACCTGCCGACCCGGGTACGATTCCCACTCACAGTCAACACCAGTGACGATTATCGGAACCGGTCCTGGGCCTCCCCTAGGTCGACTCAGCCTCAAATAAGTTACCTGGTGTAGGGGTGTGGAGTAAACATCGCCACTGGGGAGATAAAGGCGGTCGGGCGTGGTGCTGGCCACCCACCCCCTCGTGTGCCGTTCCGCCCTTCACAGGTGCTGCTGCTACTCGCTAACAGCACTTGCCCCTACAGTCTGTCACACGCTACACGGGGGATCTTTGTCTTTGTGTGTTTGTGTGTGCGTCCGTGTGTTGTGTGTGAGTGTGTTGCGTTGTGTATGGGTGTTGTATCTGAGTGCGCGTGTGTCGTGTGTGGTGTGTGGTGTTATGTGTGGGTGTGTGTGTGGTGTGTTTGTGGTGTTCGCTAACAGCACTTGCCCCGACAGTCTGTTAAGGCTATATGGGGGATCTTTTTTTGTGTGTGGGTGGGTGTGTGGGTGGGTGGGTGTGTGGGTGGGTGGGTGTGTGGGTGGGTGGGTGTGTAGGTGAGTGTGTGTGAGTGGGGAGCGATAGTGTAGCGGTTAGCGCTACGCTGCGCTATGAACCTGGCGACCCGGGTTCGATTCCCGCTCACGGCCAACACCAGTGACGATTATTTGAACCGGTCCCGGGCCTCCCCTAGGTCGACTCAAATGAGTACCTGGGGCGGTGTGTAAACATCGTCACTAGGGAGACAAAGGCGGTCGGGCGTGGTGCTGGCCACCCACCCCCTCGTGTACCGTTCCGGCCTTCATAGGTGCTCGCTAACAGCACTTGCCCCTACAGTCTGTTAAGGCTATATGGGGGATCTTTGTTTTCATCTTTGTCTTTATCTTTGTCTTTATCTTTGTCTTGTGGGGGTGTGTGTGTGGGGGTGTGTGTGTGTGTGGGGGTGTGTGTGTGGGGGGTGGGGGTGTGTGTGTGGGTGTGTGTGTGGGGGTGTGTGTGTCTGGTGTGTTTATGAATGAGTGCACGAGGCTGTGCCTATGCGCGTATATGTCGCAACGTGCGTATCCAACCGTGCTAAACGTCCGCGTGTGAGATCATTGACATTCGCGTGTACTTATAGAATGATGTGGTACGAGAGGAGATGAGATGGTGTGATGGGCGAGTGAGTGGGCGAGTGAGTGGGTTAGTGAGTGGGTTAGTGAGTCGGTTAGTGAGTGGGTTAGTGAGTGGGTGAGTGAGTGGGTGAGTGAGTGGGTGAGTGAGTGGGTGAGTGAGTGGGTGAGTGAGTGGGTTAGTGAGTGGGTTAGTGAGTGGGTGAGTGAGTGGGTGAGTGAGTGGGTGAGTGAGTGGGTGAGTGAGTGGGTGAGTGAGTGGGTGAGTGGTACAGAGAAGAGATAGACTGATGGGTGAGTGAGTGACACGGGCTCGAGAAGAGGTGGAGCTGATGGGTAGGTGAGTGGGTGAGTGAGTTGGTGAGTGGGTGAGTGAGTTGGTGAGTGAGTTGGTGAGTGAGTGGGTGAGTGAGTTGGTGAGTGGGTGAGTGAGTTGGTGAGTGAGTTGGTAAGTGAGTGGGTGAGTGAGTGGGTGAGTGAGTGGGTGAGTGAGTGGGTGAGTTTGTGGGTGAGTTGGTGAGTGAGTTGGTGAGTGAGTGGGTGAGTGAGTGGGTGAGTGGGTGGGTGAGTGAGTGGGTGAGTTGGTGAGTGGGTGAGTCAGTTGCTGAGTGAGTGAGTGGGTGAGTGAGTTGGTGAGTTGGTGAGTGGGGGAGTGAGTTAGTGAGTGGGTGAATGAGTTGGTGAGTGGGTGAGTGAGTTGGTGAGTGGGGAAGTGAGTTGGTGAGTGAGTGGGTGAGTGAGTGAGGGCTAGAGAAGAGATGGAGTGATATGGTACAGGAGGACGTGGAGCTGAGTGGACTTGCCGATGAGCGGTACCAGCGGTGTCAAGATCTGTGGAGGAGGAGGAGGCTCGTGAAGGACGCTGCTACTGGGGGTCAGTGCCAGGCTAGGTGCACCTTGAGGCTACTGGGGGTCAGTGCCAGGCTATGTGAACCTTGAGGCTACTGGGGGTCAGTGCCAAGCTAGGTGCACCTTGAGGCTACTGGGGGTCAGTGCCAGGCTAGGTGCACCTTGAGGCTACTGGGGGGGGGGGGTCAGTGCCAGGCTAGGTGCACCTTGAGGCTACTGGGGGGGGTCAGTGCCAGGCTAGGTGCACCTTGAGGCTACTGGGGGGGTCAGTGCCAGGCTAGGTGCACCTTGAGGCTACTGGGCAGTCGGAGGCAGTACGCCCTCCAGCAACGGCGGAGGGAGCGACGCTCACAACAACGAGCGGAGCGCGCCTGGGCGGTTAAAACGCGGCGAGTTTGACCAGTAGGGGGCCCAGGTGGTGCCATCAGCCACTCGTCTCGGTCGTCTCAGTCGGTCGAGCCGTGGCGACCTGCCGGCTCTGTCCCCGTGACCTCCTTGACGGCGAGGGCGTTCGAGGGCGGAGGAGCGACGCTCACAACAACGAGCGGAGCGCCGGGTGGCTAAAGCACAGCAGGTTGGCGCAGTGAGGGGGCACAGGTGGTGCATCAGCCAGTCATCTCAGTCAGTCGACCCGTGGCACCTGGGTCTGCCCCGTGACCTCCTGCCAGCGGGCGTTCGACACTTCACGTGGCCTCAGGGTGCACATAGCCTGGCACAAGCGTCGTGGTGACATCACCATCGCTTCAAGTGGCGAATGGCGGTTGTTGTTGTTGTGCTTGGGGGTCCGTCCATAAATGACGTCACGCACCTAGGGGGTGGGGGGTCAGACATTTGTGACGATGTGTGACGAGGAGGGGGTGGGGGGTGGGGTTGAGAAATGTGACGTCACATCAAAATGCGCAACTTTATAAATAAATATAGACAAACACGTTCTACTTATCTTCTTTGGTTCTTTCGGTAAAGTCACCACCACCACGTAGAATGAGAATAAAATAATAAATTGATAAAATAAAATGACGCAATAATATTCTCACGACGTTTCGGCCACAACACAAGCGGCCTTCATCAGGTGAAGGGACGAGACTGTCTGGTAATAAATATTTTCTCCTACAACATCAGAGTTGCAGCGCCACATTAAATACGCACTACAATGACAACAATAGTTTAAAGCGATTTGAAGCGTGTTTTATTTTTTTTGGGGGGGGGGACAGAGCTTTGTGACGTCATATTTGAGGGGGGGGGGGCTGACTTTTTGTGACGTCGTGTGACGAGGGGGGGGGATCAAAAATCGTCCAAAATGGCGTGACGTCATTTATGGACGACCCCTTATATATGTGTTCAAGTGTTCAAGTGTGTGTGTGTGTTGTGGGAGCGGTGGTGTAGCGGTTAGCGCTACGAACCTGGCAACCCGAGTTCGATTCCCGCTCACTGTCCTGGGCCTCTCCTAGGTCGACTCAGCCTCAAATGAGTACCTGGTGTAGCGGTGTGTAGTAAACATCGCCACTGGGGAGACAAAGGCGGCCGGGGGTGGTGCTGGCCACCCACCCCCTCGTGTGCCGTGCCGGCCTTCAGCACTCGCCCCTACAGCCTGTTACAGGCTACACGGGGGATCTTTGTCTTTGTGTGTTGTTGCCTTTCTGGTTTGCTGTGACGTGGCACCGCCCTGAGCAAGAGATGACAGAGACACACACACACAGACACACACACAGACACACACACACACAGACACATACACAGACACACACACACACAGACACACACACAGACACACACACAGACACACATACACACAGCCACACACCCACCCATACACACCCACACATATACACATACACACCCAGTGTGCACACACACACCTACACACACACCTACACACACACCTACACACACACCTACACACACACCTACACACACACCTACACACACACCTACACACACACCTACACACACACCTACACACACACCTACACACACACCTACACACACACCTACACACACACCTACACACACACCTACACACACACCTACACACACACCTACACACACACCTACACACACACCTACACACACACCTACACACACACCTACACACACACCTACACACACACCTACACACACACCTACACACACACCTACACACACACCTACACACACACCTACACACACACCTACACACACACCTACACACACACCTACACACACACCTACACACACACCTACACACACACCTACACACACACCTACACACACACCTACACACACACCTACACACACACCTACACACACACCTACACACACACCTACACACACACCTACACACACACCTACACACACACCTACACACACACCTACACACACACCTACACACACACCTACACACACACCTACACACACACCTACACACACACCTACACACACACCTACACACACACCTACACACACACCTACACACACACCTACACACACACCTACACACACACCTACACACACACCTACACACACACCTACACACACACCTACACACACACCTACACACACACCTACACACACACCTACACACACACCTACACACACACCTACACACACACCTACACACACACCTACACACACACCTACACACACACCTACACACACACCTACACACACACCTACACACACACCTACACACACACCTACACACACACCTACACACACACCTACACACACACCTACACACACACCTACACACACACCTACACACACACCTACACACACACCTACACACACACCTACACACACACCTACACACACACCTACACACACACCTACACACACACCTACACACACACCTACACACACACCTACACACACACCTACACACACACCTACACACACACCTACACACACACCTACACACACACCTACACACACACCTACACACACACCTACACACACACCTACACACACACCTACACACACACCTACACACACACCTACACACACACCTACACACACACCTACACACACACCTACACACACACCTACACACACACCTACACACACACCTACACACACACCTACACACACACCTACACACACACCTACACACACACCTACACACACACCTACACACACACCTACACACACACCTACACACACACCTACACACACACCTACACACACACCTACACACACACCTACACACACACCTACACACACACCTACACACACACCTACACACACACCTACACACACACCTACACACACACCTACACACACACCTACACACACACCTACACACACACCTACACACACACCTACACACACACCTACACACACACCTACACACACACCTACACACACACCTACACACACACCTACACACACACCTACACACACACCTACACACACACCTACACACACACCTACACACACACCTACACACACACCTACACACACACCTACACACACACCTACACACACACCTACACACACACCTACACACACACCTACACACACACCTACACACACACCTACACACACACCTACACACACACCTACACACACACCTACACACACACCTACACACACACCTACACACACACCTACACACACACATACACACACACCTACACACACACCTACACACACACCTACACACACACCTACACACACACCTACACACACACCTACACACACACCTACACACACACCTACACACACCTACACACACACCTACACACACACCTACACACACACCTACACACACACCTACACACACACCTACACACACACCTACACACACACCTACACACACACCTACACACACACCTACACACACACCTACACACACACCTACACACACACCTACACACACACCTACACACACACCTACACACACACCTACACACACACCTACACACACACCTACACACACACCTACACACACACCTACACACACACCTACACACACACCTACACACACACCTACACACACACCTACACACACACCTACACACACACCTACACACACACCTACACACACACCTACACACACACCTACACACACACCTACACACACACCTACACACACACCTACACACACACCTACACACACACCTACACACACACCTACACACACACCTACACACACACCTACACACACACCTACACACACACCTACACACACACCTACACACACACCTAAACACACACCTACACACACACCTACACACACACCTACACACACACCTACACACACACCTACACACACACCTACACACACACCTACACACACACCTACACACACACCTACACACACACCTACACACACACCTACACACACACCTACACACACACTACACACACACCTACACACACACCTACACACACACCTACACACACCTACACACACACCTACACACACACCTACACACACACCTACACACACACCTACACACACACCTACACACACACCTACACACACACCTACACACACACCTACACACACACCTACACACACACCTACACACACACCTACACACACACCTACACACACACCTACACACACACCTACACACACACCTACACACACACCTACACACACACCTACACACACACCTACACACACACCTACACACACACCTACACACACACCTACACACACACCTACACACACACCTACACACACACCTACACACACACCTACACACACACCTACACACACACCTACACACACACCTACACACACACCTACACACACACCTACACACACACCTACACACACACCTACACACACACCTACACACACACCTACACACACACCTACACACACACCTACACACACACCTACACACACACCTACACACACACCTACACACACACCTACACACACACCTACACACACACCTACACACACACCTACACACACACCTACACACACACCTACACACACACCTACACACACACCTACACACACACCTACACACACACCTACACACACACCTACACACACACCTACACACACACCTACACACACACCTACACACACACCTACACACACACCTACACACACACCTACACACACACCTACACACACACCTACACACACACCTACACACACACCTACACACACACCTACACACACACCTACACACACACCTACACACACACCTACACACACACCTACACACACACCTACACACACACCTACACACACACCTACACACACACCTACACACACACCTACACACACACCTACACACACACCTACACACACACCTACACACACACCTACACACACACCTACACACACACCTACACACACACCTACACACACACCTACACACACACCTACACACACACCTACACACACACCTACACACACACCTACACACACACCTACACACACACCTACACACACACCTACACACACACCTACACACACACCTACACACACACCTACACACACACCTACACACACACCTACACACACACCTACACACACACCTACACACACACCTACACACACACCTACACACACACCTACACACACACCTACACACACACCTACACACACACCTACACACACACCTACACACACACCTACACACACACCTACACACACACCTACACACACACCTACACACACACCTACACACACACCTACACACACACCTACACACACACCTACACACACACCTACACACACACCTACACACACACCTACACACACACCTACACACACACCTACACACACACCTACACACACACCTACACACACACCTACACACACACCTACACACACACCTACACACACACCTACACACACACCTACACACACACCTACACACACCCCTACACACACACCTACACACACACCTACACACACACCTACACACACACCTACACACACACCTACACACACACCTACACACACACCTACACACACACCTACACACACCTACACACACACCTACACACACACCTACACACACACCTACACACACACCTACACACACACCTACACACACACCTACACACACACCTACACACACACCTACACACACACCTACACACACACCTACACACACACCTACACACACACCTACACACACACCTACACACACACCTACACACACACCTACACACACACCTACACACACACCTACACACACACCTACACACACACCTACACACACCCCTACACACACACCTACACACACACCTACACACACACCTACACACACACCTACACACACACCTACACACACACCTACACACACACCTACACACACACCTACACACACACCTACACACACACCTACACACACACCTACACACACACCTACACACACACCTACACACACACACCTACACACACACACCTACACACACACCTACACACACACCTACACACACACCTACACACACACCTACACACACACCTACACACACACCTACACGCACACCTACACACGCACACCTACACACGCACACCTACACACGCACACCTACACCTACAAAGACAAAGATAAAGATAAAGATAAAGATCCCCCATATAGCCTTAACATACTGTAGGGGCAAGTGCTGTTAGCGAGCACCTATGAAGGCCGGAACGGTACACGAGGGGGTGGGTGGCCAACACCACGCCCGACCGCCTTTGTCTCCCTAGTGGCGATGTTTACACACCGCACCAGGTGCTCATTTGAGGCTGAGTCGACCTAGGGGAGGCCCGGGACCGGTTCAGATAATCGTCACTGGTGTTGGCCGTGAGCGGGAATCGAACCCGGGTCGCCAGGTTCATAGCGCAGCGCGCTAACCGCTACACTACCGCTCCCTACACACACCTACACACACCTACACACACACACCTACACACACCTACACACACACCTACACACACACACCTACACACACACACCTACACACACCTACACACACACACACACACCCACACACACACACCTACACACACACCTACACACACACACCTACACACACACCTACACACACACCTACACACACACACCCACACACACCTACACACACACACCTACACACACACACCTACACACACACCTACACACACACCTACACACACACACCTACACACACACCTACACACACACACCTACACACACACCTACACACACACCCACACACCTACACCCACACACACCCACACACACACACCCACACACACACACCTACACACACACCTACACACACACACCCACACACACACACCTACACACACACCCACACACACACACCTACACACACACACCTACACACACACCCACACACACACACCCACACACACACACCTACACACACCCCTACACACACACACCTACACACACAC
Organism: Petromyzon marinus; assembly: GCF_010993605.1. Lineage (NCBI taxonomy): Eukaryota > Metazoa > Chordata > Hyperoartia > Petromyzontiformes > Petromyzontidae > Petromyzon > Petromyzon marinus. Next base: position 896,947 of record NC_046134.1, on the reverse strand, counting down.
ACCTACACACACACCCACACACCTACACCCACACACACCCACACACACACACCCACACACACACACCTACACACACCCCTACACACACACACCTACACACACACACCTACACACACACCTACACACACACACACCTACACACACACCTACACACACACCTACACACACACACACCCACACACCTACACACACCTACACACACACCTACACACACACCTACACACACCCACACACACACACCTACACACACACACCCACACACCTACACACACACCTACACACACACCCACACACACCCACACACCTACACCCACACACCTACACCCACACACACCTACACACACACACCTACACACACACCCACACACACACACCTACACACACACCTACACACACACCTACACACACACCTACACACACACCCACACACACCCACACACACACACCTACACACACACCTACACACACACACCTACACACACACACACCTACACACACACACCTACACATACCTACACACACACACCTACACACACCCACACACACACACCCACACACACACCTACACACACACACCTACACACACACACCTACACACACACCCACACACCTACACCCACACACACCCACACACACACACCCACACACACACACCTACACACACACCTACACACACACACCCACACACACACACCTACACACACACCCACACACACACACCTACACACACACACCTACACACACCCACACACCTACACCCACACACACCCACACACACACACCTACACACACACACCCACACACACACCTACACACACACACCTACACACACACCTACACACACACCCACACACACCCACACACCTACACCCACACACCTACACACACACACACCTACACACACACACCTACACACACACACCTACACACACACACACACCTACACACCTACACACCCACACACCTACACACACACACCCACACACACACACAGCTGTGTACCCGCACTGAGCCCTGCGTCACAATGGCGTGAGCGTCGCTGCTCTCGGCACTGTACAGTCTGAGCAGAGGGGAGAGGTAAGGGAGAGGTAAGGGAGAGGTAAGGGAGAGGTAAGGGAGAGGAAAGGGAGAGGTAAGGGAGAGGAATGGGAGAGGTAAGGGAGAGGTAAGGGAGAGGTAAGGGAGAGGAAAGGGAGAGGTAAGGGAGAGGTAAGGGAGAGGTAAGGGAGAGGTAAGGGAGAGGAAAGGGAGAGGTAAGGGAGAGGTAAGGGAGAGGTAAGGGAGAGGTAAGGGAGAGGTAAGGGAGAGGTAAGGGAGAGGTAAGGGAGAGGTAAAGGAGAGGTAAGGGAGAGGAATGGGAGAGGTAAGGGAGAGGAAAGGGAGAGGTAAGGGAGAGGTAAGGGAGAGGTAAGGGAGAGGTAATGGAGAGGTAAGGGAGAGGAAAGGGAGAGGTAAGGGAGAGGTAAGGGAGAGGTAAGGGAGAGGAAAGGGAGAGGAAAGGGAGAGGTAAGGGAGAGGTAAGGGAGAGGTAAGGGAGAGGTAAGGGAGAGGTAAGGGAGAGGTAAGGGAGAGGTAAAGGAGAGGTAAGGGAGAGGTAAGGGAGAGGTAAGGGAGAGGAAAGGGAGAGGTAAGGGAGAGGTAAGGGAGAGGTAAGGGAGAGGTAAGGGAGAGGTAAGGGAGAGGAAAGGGAGAGGTAAGGGAGAGGTAAGGGAGAGGTAAGGGAGAGGAAAGGGAGAGGTAAGGGAGAGGTAAGGGAGAGGTAAGGGAGAGGTAAGGGAGAGGTAAGGGAGAGGTAAGGGAGAGGTAAGGGAGAGGTAAAGGAGAGGTAAGGGAGAGGTAAGGGAGAGGTAAGGGAGAGGAAAGGGAGAGGTAAGGGAGAGGTAAGGGAGAGGTAAGGGAGAGGTAAGGGAGAGGTAAGGGAGAGGTAAAGGAGAGGTAAGGGAGAGGAATGGGAGAGGTAAGGGAGAGGTAAGGGAGAGGTAAGGGAGAGGAAAGGGAGAGGTAAGGGAGAGGTAAGGGAGAGGTAAGGGAGAGGTAAGGGAGAGGTAAGGGAGAGGTAAGGGAGAGGTAAGGGAGAGGTAAGGGAGAGGAAAGGGAGAGGTAAGGGAGAGGAATGGGAGAGGTAAGGGAGAGGTAAGGGAGAGGTAAGGGAGAGGAAAGGGAGAGGTAAGGGAGAGGTAAGGGAGAGGTAAGGGAGAGGTAAGGGAGAGGTAAGGGAGAGGAAAGGGAGAGGTAAGGGAGAGGTAAGGGAGAGGTAAGGGAGAGGTAAGGGAGAGGTAAGGGAGAGGTAAGGGAGAGGTAAGGGAGAGGTAAAGGAGAGGTAAGGGAGAGGAATGGGAGAGGTAAGGGAGAGGAAAGGGAGAGGTAAGGGAGAGGTAAGGGAGAGGTAAGGGAGAGGTAATGGAGAGGTAAGGGAGAGGAAAGGGAGAGGTAAGGGAGAGGTAAGGGAGAGGTAAGGGAGAGGAAAGGGAGAGGTAAGGGAGAGGTAAGGGAGAGGTAAGGGAGAGGTAAGGGGAGAGGTAAGGGAGAGGTAAGGGAGAGGTAAGGGAGAGGTAAAGGAGAGGTAAGGGAGAGGTAAGGGAGAGGTAAGGGAGAGGAAAGGGAGAGGTAAGGGAGAGGTAAGGGAGAGGTAAGGGAGAGGTAAGGGAGAGGTAAGGGAGAGGTAAAGGAGAGGTAAGGGAGAGGAATGGGAGAGGTAAGGGAGAGGTAAGGGAGAGGTAAGGGAGAGGTAAGGGAGAGGTAAAGGAGAGGTAAGGGAGAGGAATGGGAGAGGTAAGGGAGAGGTAAGGGAGAGGTAAGGGAGAGGTAAGGGAGAGGAAAGGGAGAGGTAAGGGAGAGGTAAGGGAGAGGTAAGGGAGAGGTAAGGGAGAGGAACACTCAGAGCTCACGAGAGAGAGAGAGTTAAGGTAAGACATAGAGAGAGGTAAGAGAGAGAGATGAGATATGAGAGATGTCGATATCCGTGGCGATGTCGCCTTCATCGTCCACGGTCATCGTCACGGTGATCGACCCATCTCCTGTGGTCATAGAGACTCACCCCCCCCCACCCCCCCCCCCCCCACGAGCTATGGATTAAGCTGGGACAAATAGAATTTGCTCCGGCCTCGACCAAGAGGATGAGGGGGAAGTCGGGGAAGAGACATCGACCACACTCACCAAGGGCGTGGGCGAAATGGATGGGAATGAGGAGGAAGGTTCCCGTCCCACCGCTGACCCAAAACCAGCGGAAGAGACACCGGGGCCATCCGCCCGAAGAGCCTGAGCAGGGGCCGTCCCAGGCCATCCCTGACGCTGGGGGTAGAGCGAGGACGCCGCTGGGCCACGCGCCAGCCCAGCCGCTGCAGCTCTTCCAGCGGAGCCGGACGGCGGGGGAGATCGACTCGGATCGGGACGACTGCCTCAGCGTGGGGTAGCGAGACAGCAGCCAGCCAGGGGTCCACGCTCCTGGACCCTCGGACTCCCCTGGGCTGCCCGGAAGATCTCTGGCACTTCCTCGACGAGACCAACGTGTGAGGAGGGACAGAGCGGACATCGCCTTGGCTCGATGGCAGGACGGCAAGGCAACGAAGGCCTCCGTGACTCGAGCAGAGAGACTCCTCGCCAAGCGGGGGACTCGAGTCCCGGGGCAAGGAGAGGGGCGAGGCTGAGATATCTCCACAAAAAAAAATTACAAGGTGGGAGGCCACGGAGGCAAGGGACTAAGCAACGCCCGTGGACATCGGCTCCCTGAACGTGAACGGGTGCAGGGAAGTGAGTGCGGAGGTTTTCCGCAATGTCTCTTGCGAGGAAACACGCTGCCTCTGTCTTCTTCATGCAGGAGACGCATCTCGCGGTCGAGGACGAGGATGACTGGAGGAAGGAGTGGGGAGGGGACTCCTTCTGCAGCCACCTCGACAACACCTCGTGTGGAGTCGCGACCCTGTTCGCTAAAAGGGTTTCATCCCGAGCTCATCACACACACACCGAGGTGGTGAAGGGAAGGCCGCTCGCGGTAACGGTCAGGGTGGGCGATGTCACCGCCCACCTGCTGAACGTGTACGCGCCGGTGAGCAACAAGGAGAAGGTCCCGTTTCCGCACCTCGTGAGGAGGCACCTGGCCGGGATCCCGGACGACGAGTGCGTGATTGTGGCTGGCCGCCACAACTGCACACTTGGCGCCCTGGATCGTTCGGGGGGACAGCCAGGGGGGGGGAGTTGGGCCGAAGAGAGAAATGCAGGGACTCCTGGAGGAAGCCGCCTTGGTGGACGTGTGGCGCAGACATCACCCGGGCCAACGCCAGTTCACGTACGCGAGGAGGAGGCGCGATGGCTCGGTGACGCAGTCCAGGCTCGACAGATTTTTACATCTCTAAGGGCTTTGTGACGTGCGCCATAACGTCTGGCATCAGGGCGGCGTCCTTCACGGACCACAACCTCATCGTGCTCCGTGTCAGGCTGGAGAGGCCCCCCACGTGAGGGCGCCTCCCACTGACACTTTAACAAACTCGCCGCTGGAGGATGGCGCCTTCATAGAAATGTTCGAGGATTTCTGGGAAGCGTGGCGAAAAACCAAAACGCAGTTTCGACTCTCTGGCCCAGTGGTGGGATGTGGGCAAAGCGCACACCGGGCTGCTGTGCCAACAATGCACCTGGGGCAGCACCAGACTGAAGGATGCGGACATCACCGGCGTGGAGTGCCCGAGTCCTCGATTTGGAGGGTCGCCTCGCCGAGGACAGCGACCCCCGCTCCTCTGCGAGAATACGAGGAGAAGAGGGAGCGTCTCAAAGGGCTACAGGAGGAGCAGACGAGTGGGGCCGTTTGTGCAATCCCGAGTGAAGCTCATCACGGACCTCTACACGGGATCCCCGCTTTTCTACTCCCTCGGGAGGCAGAACGGGAGGAGCAAATCCACGGAGTGCCTCTTTGATGGTGACGGTGTCCTGGCGCACGAACTCCGGGAGAAGTCGACCATCATCGGAGACTTCTACGGCAATTCTAGATTTAAAGCTTTCGTGACTGCTAGGATCCATACTCTTTGGTTCTATTGGGTAAAGTCACTGCACTGGTTAGGCACTGCCTCAACAATACCTACTTTACTTGGAATGGCTCCTTCTACAAACAAAAATGAGGGTACCCCCATGGGATCCCCCTTATCACCAGTGATAGCCAATATTTTCATGGAGAAATTTGAATCAGACGACATCCAGACTTCCACCCTCAGACCTTCCCTGTGGAAGAGATATGTGGATGACACTTTCGTCATTTAGCCACATGGCCTCCCAGCTCTGAACCTTTTCCTACACCACATCAATTCCAGACATCCCGCCATCAAATTCACCATGGAAGTGGAGAAAGATGGCAAGCTACCATTCTTAGATGTTCTGTTTGAGAGGAGACCTGATGGCTCATTGGGGCATTCTGTCTACAGGAAACCCACCCACACGGATTCCTACTTGAAACCTGATTCCCACCACCCAGCCCAAAATAATTCTCTCATCAAAACTTTATACCATAGGGCTCATTGCATTTCGGACCAACACCACCTGACCAGTGAATTGAAACATGTACACCTGGCCCTCAAAAGGAATGGTCACTCTGACCGTACCATCCGCCAAACTGTCTCTCCCTCCATACAGAAACAACCACTTGATACTCCGGTCAAAACCATCACACTTCCATATATAGCAGGCGTTACTAAAAAAGATTTCCAAAATTCTAAACAAACACAAGATCCAGGTCCGGTTCAATACAGTACACAAAATCCGTGATCTGATCCCATCCGTGAAGGATGTCATTCCTGATTTACAGTACCCCGGGGTTTACAAATTGAGTTGTACCTGCGGTGATTGCTACATCGGTGAGACAAAGCGACATGTCTCTGACCGAATTCGCGAGCACAAATCTGATTTGAAACACGGCAAAACGAATTCTTCTGCCGTGGCTGATCACTGTTACAACGCTCTGGGGGATCACGATATAATTTTCTCCGATACCAAGGTTCTTTGCAACCCCACGGGCTTTTATCAGAGATTTGTTCATGAAACAATTCAGATCTACAAACACAGACACAATTTCAACCGAGAGGATGGTTTCAAATTAAGCAACCATTGGAAAGATGTTCTAAATCGAACTAAACATTAAACTAATTTAAATGGTACAGTATATTTTTCAAGTAGTGGTACCCCAAACTTTTGCAGCTCTTATAAATTCCCCCTTTTCACACCATCAATAAGTAAACTCCCCCTCCCCCCTTCCCCCCTCCCGCGCCAAACAGCAAGTCTACCGGCACGTACACCACCTCTTTCCTAAAATCCGCCAATCAAATGCTAATTTTTATGCTAATTTCTTTGTCAGAACACCTTGTTTGCTCGCACACAGGTCCGATGTCTGAGCGTGGTTGTGTTTCGCTAAATTCTCCTGTTTGATGAGTACTAGGTGCCTCCGTGAATGTATATGCTCTAACTTTAACATAGCTATTTCTGTGACCAGTTACAAGCTAATCACTCAGCTATTTCAATGCTAAATTCGATGCTAATTCCTTTGTCAAGGGGTACCTCTGCGGATGTGTATACTTTAACTTAGCTATTTCAATGAGCCATTTCAATGCTAAATTATATGCTAATTCCTTTGTCAAGGCGCTTGGTCTTTTCTTCTCACACAGCTTAAAGGTCGTGATCTAAGCGTGGCTTCTTCCACTCCAGCGCTGTCCTCCAGACAGTCTCGTCCCTTCACCTGATGAAGGCCGCTTGTGTTGTGGCCGAAACGTCGTGAATTTTTGTTGTTTTATTTTCACCTACGTGACTTTACCCAATAGAACCAAAGAGTATACTTCTACGGCAGCCTGTTCTCCCCTGAAGAGACATCGGGAGTGGCCCAGGCGGAGGCATGGAGCGGTCTACCCACCCTGGGGGAAAACGGGGAAAGAGCTACTGGAGCAAAAGCTCACCAGGAATGACCTTGACGCAGCTGTAAGAGGACTGGCCCCAAATAAATCCCCAGGGTTGGACGGCCATCCCTACGGGGAGGACTACAGAGAGGTGCTGGAGGAAGCCTCTGTGACCGGGGTGATGCCTCAGTCTTGGAGGAGGGCGGTGCTCACTCTGCTTCCCAAGAACGGAGACCTGAGGAACCTAAAACACTGGCGTCCGGTGTCCCTCCTGAACACCGACTACAAAATATTGACGAAGGCTCTCTCCCTGCGACTGAAAGGGGTGATTGCACAAGTCGTAAACAGGGTCCAGTCCTACACCATCCCCCGGATGAACCATCCACGACGGAATCTTCCTGGTCAGGGACCTCATCGCGGTGTCCCAGAGGTTGGGCATCCCAATCGCGTTTCTGGCCCTTGACCAGGAAAAGGCTTTTGACAGAGTGGACCACAAATATCTGCTGGGAACCCTCAAGAGCTTTGGTTTTGGGGATGCCTTTGTCCGAACGATCCGCCTACTCTACACCAAGGCGGAGTGCGTGATCAAGTTCAACGGCGCCCTCACTGCCCCCGGTCAAATTTGACCGAGGAGTGAGACAGGGATGCCCATTGTCGGGCCAACTTCATGCCCTGGCTGTAGAGTCTTTCCTGAGTTTCACAAGGCGGAGACTCAGCGGCCTGGTGCTCAGGGAACCAAGCGTCAAGTTGGTCCTGACGGCATACGCCGACGACGTCTTCCTCCTCATCCTGCACTCCCTGGCTGATGTCGCCCTACTGCACGAGTGCCGGGAGGTATTTTCGAAGGCCTCCTCATCTAAAATGAACTGGCAAAAGTGCAGCGGGCTGCTGGTTGGAGCGTGGGACATGACCGAGTGTCCCGAGAAGGCAAAAGCCATCAATTGGAGCACAACATCGCTGCTGCACCACCTGGGGGTGTTCCTGGGACCAGAGGAGGAACCACCGCAGAGGAACTGGGTCGAGCTGGAGGAGAAGGTGAAGGAGCGGCTGGGCACCTGGAGTCACCTGTGCAAGTTCCTCACCTTCAGGACAAAGACGTTGGCGGTGAACCAGCTGGTGACGTCCATGAGCCTCGTCAACGCGCTTCAGAAGCCGACTTCTTCTAGTCGGGTGGAGGACACCGGAGTCACGGCTGTGGTCCTGGCCCTGCCACTGGACGAGGGTGGTCACAGGCCGGTGAGCGTGCGGAGTCAGCTGGCCACCTTCCGACTTCAGGCCGCGCAAAAGTTCCTGCACGCCGCCCCTGCACCGGCCTGGAGCGTCACGGCCTCCTTCCTCCTGAAACAGCTGGGGGGTCTGCAGTGCTCCAAACAACTATTCTACATGGACCTGCAAGGCCTCCCACTGGGACAGCTGCCACCTTTCTACAGGAGGGTCCTGCAGACATGGAGCTCCCTCGCCGTCAGGAGGCTGAACCAGCCACGATTGGCCAAGGATCTGGTCTTCGAACCGATCCTCAGGAACCCGCAGACAAAGCTGCCATCCACCACCATCACCCCCGGCATGGAGAGGCGCCTCGCCAACGCGCGGCTCACCAGGATGGGAGATCTGGTGGAGCCTGAAACACGGAGGCCGGTGGCTCGGACCAGCAGACATGGCCGCAAAGACAGGGGGGCTCCAGTCGCTCCGGGTGGCTGCCCGGATCCTGGCCGAAGCCAAGGGGGCCTTCTCAGCGGCAGCGGGGAGAACGCCCCCCATCGGCGTTGGGGATGCGGATCACAACCTGTGCCGGCTGGAAGACCTGCCGGAGGTGGCCTTCGCCAACATAAAGAGGAAGGTGGTCTACTCCTACATGGTCCAGTTTCACCAACAGGACACCCTGAGGAGCCACAGGACCATGCCTGGAGAAAAGCCCTAGCCCTGCATCTCTCCGGAGAGGCCTTGCTGGAGGCAACTCTACTCCAGCCCGACGTACAACCGCATCGGCGACCTCAGCTGGAGCATCGCCCACGGCACCGTCACCACCGACGTCTCCCTGGCGCGCTTCACCGACGCGTCCCTGGAGTGCCGATTGTGTGGTAAAGTGGAGACGGTGGCGCACCAATACGTGGAGTGCAAGAGCCTGGGACTCGCTGTTCAAGGTCCTGAGAAACATCCTCCTAAGGTTCAGCCTCCACTTCTCCCCAAGGTCCTCATCTTTGGACACCCGAAGGCCGGCGGATCCCAACATCTTCAGGGGCTGGTCAACGTGCTCTTCGGCTACGCCAAGCTCGCCGTATACAGGGCGAGGAAGGTGGCCCTGGAGGGGAAACGTCCGGCCAGCAGCCTGGGCATCTTCCGTGCTCTGGTCGGAGCCAGGGTGTGGGCTGGAGTTACGGCCACACGCGGCTGACCCACGCCGTGCCGGCCTTCAAGGAGCAGTGGGCGCTGGAGGAGGGCCGCGTGCTCGGTGGCAGATGACGGTAGAGAGCTCTGTGCGTGCAGATTGTGAGCTACCCGTCGGAGGCCGTAGGACTGCGGGAAGGGCTGCGTGCAGATGCAGCACTTGTCGTAGTTATAAAAACATATGTAAATAGAAAACAGGGGGAACATCGAGTAGGGAGAGAGGGGGTAGAGAGAGGGGGTAGAGAGAGAGAGGGAAGGGGTAAGAAGGAGGAGAGCAGAGCATAAAGCAAAGCATTGAAACAAAACTAAAACCGAAATGATGAACGAAGCAAAGTGCCGACTACACCCAGCATCGTCTTGTTGCCTCTGATGGTAAAAAAGAAAAGAGAGAGAGAGAGAAGGGGAGAGGCAGGGGAGGGGAGGGGGGAGAGGAGGGAGGAGGGAGAGGCAAGTGAGGGGAGGAGGGAGAGGCAAGTGAGGGGGTGGAGAAGGGGAGAGGCAAGTGAGAGAGGGGAGAGAGAAGAGAGGGGCAAGTGAGGAGGGGAGAGGCAAGTGAGGAGGGGAGGGGAGGGGGTGGAGGTCGCGAGAGAGACACGGAGCGCGAGGAGGGAGCAGGAGGCGACGCGGAGCTTGCGAGTCGCCGTTCTGTGAGTTTACTCCTTCACTGCCGTGTGTGGTGTATAGTGTAGTGTGGTGTGTGGTGTGGTGGGTAGTGTGTGTAGTGTGGTGTGTAGTGTGGTGTGTTGTGTGTAGTGTGTAGTGTGGTGTGTAGTGTAGTGTGTAGTGTAGTGTGTAATGTAGTGTGGTGTGTAGTGTGTAGTGTGTGTAGTGTGGTGAGTGTAGTGTGTGTAGTGTGGTGAGTGTAGTGTGTGTAGTGTAGTGTGTGTAGTGTGTAGTGTGGTGTGTGTAGTGTGTAGTGTATAGTGTGGTGTGTAGTGTGGTGTGTAGTGTGTGTAGTGTGGTGTATAGTGTGGTGTGTAGTGTAGTGTGTGTAGTGTAGTGTGTGTAGTGTAGTGTGTGTAGTGTGTGTAGTGTAGTGTATAGTGTAGTGTGTATTGTAGTGTGGTGTATAGTGTGTAGTGTAGTGTGGTGTATAGTGTAGTGTATAGTGTGGTGTGGTGTGTAGTGTGGTGTGTAGTGTGTAGTGTAGTGTGGTGTGTAGTGTGTAGTGTGGTGTGTAGTGTGGTGTGTAGTGTGGTGTATAGTGTAGTGTGGTGTGTAGTGTGTGTAGTGTAGTGTGTAGTGTGTGTAGTGTGGTGTGTAGTGTCTAGTGTAATGTGTGTAGTGTGTGTAGTGTGTGTGTAGTGTATGTGTAGTGTGTAGTGTAGTGTGTGTAGTGTAGTGTGTAGTGTAGTGTGTAGTGTAGTGTGTGTAGTGTAGTGTGTCTAGTGTAGTGTGTGTAGTGTACGTGTAGTGTGTGTAGTGTGTGTAGTGGTGTACGTGTGTGTGTAGTGTAGTGTGTAGTGTACGTGTAGTGTACGTGTGTGTGTAGTGTGTGTAGTGTAGTGTGTGTAGTGTAGTGTGTAGTGTAGTGTGTGTAGTGTAGTGCGTAGTGTACGTGTGTACGTGTAGTGTGTGTGTGTACGTGTGTAGTGTAGTGTGTGTAGTGTAGTTAGTAGTGCAGTGGGGTGTATAGTGTGTTTAGTGTCGTGTGTGGTGTGTGTAGTGTCGTGTGTAGTGTGTGTAGTGTACGTGTAGTGTGTGTAGTGTGTAGTGTACGTGTAGTGTGTGTAGTGTAGTGTGTAGTGTACGTGTGTGTGTGTACGTGTAGTGTACGTGTAGTGTAGTGTGTAGTGTACGTGTAGTGTGTGTACGTGTAGTGTGTAGTGTAGTGTGGGGAGCGGTAGTGTAGCGGTCTACTGGGGGAGACAAAGGCGGCCGCGCGTGGTGCTGGCCACCCACACCCTCGTGTGCCGTGCCGGCCTTCACAGGTGCTGCTACTCGCTAACAGCACTTGCCCCAACAGTCTGTCACAGGCTACACGGAGGTCTTTGATGTGCGTGACAAAGATCCCCCGTGTAGCCTGTGACAGATTGTAGGGCAAGTGCTGCTAGCTAGTAGCGGCAGCGCCTATGAAGGCCAGCACGGCACACGAGGTGGTGGTTGGGTGAGTGACACGGGTTAGAGAAGAGGTGGAGCTGATGGGTGAGCTGAGTGCGTGAGTGGGTGGGTGGGTGAGTGAAGAGGTGAGCTGATGGGTGAATGGGTGGGTGAGCGGGTGGGTGGGTGAGCGGGTGGGTGGGTGGGTGAGCGGGTTGGTGGGTGAGTGGGTGGATGGGTGGATGAGTGAGTCGGTTAAGGTGAGCTGATGGGTGAGTGAGTGGCACGGGTTAGAAAAGAGGTGGGCTGATGGGTGAGTGAGTGGGTGAGTGAGTAGGTGGATGAGTGGGTGAGTGAGTGACACGGGCTAGAGAAGAGATGGAGTGATGTGGTACAGGAGGATGTGGAGCTGAGTGGACTTGCCGATGACTGGTACCAGCGGTACCAAGATCGGTCTCTGTGGAGGAGGAGGCTCGTGCAGGATGCTCCTTGGCAGTGCCAGGCTAGGTGCACCTTGAGGCTACTGGGGCCAGTGCCAGGCTAGGTGCACCTTGAGGCTACTGGGGCAGTGCCAGGCTAGGTGCACCTTGAGGCTACTGGACAGTTGGAGGCAGTCGCCCTCCAGAAACAGCGGAGGGCAGTGGAGCGACGCTCACAACAACAAGCGGAGCGCCGGGCGGCTAAAACGCAGCGAGTTGGCACAGCAGGGGGGTACAGCTGGTGGTGGTGGTGCATCTAGCGGTCATTTCAGTCAGACGACCCGTGGCACCTGCTGGGTCTGTCCCGTGACCTCCTGTCAACCAGAGAGCCTTCGACACTTCACGTGGCAGCCTCAAAGTGCACCTAGCCTGGCACCGGCGCCGTGGAGATGTTAACTACCTCGCCTGGTGTGCAGGAGGTCGTGGGTCCGATCCCGAGCCTGATGATGCCTGCTGCTGTAGATTTGGAGTCTGCGTCTCTCTCTCTCCCCGTGGTCGCGTGGATTTGTCTCCAGGACCCCTGGGTTTTCCCCTCCAACATTTAGAATCAAACGTCTCGCTTTCAGAGTCTTCGGCTGCTGTTGTAATGTCCACGTGATGATGACGATGAGTCCACGTGACGACGACGATGACGACGACGATGACGACGATGATGACGACGACGATGACGACGACGATGACGACGACGATGACGACGACGATGACGACGACGATGACGACGACGATGACGACGACGATGATGACGATGAGTCCACGTGGTTGAGCTGCCATCATTTGCGATGGCAAGTTTCGCCTCTGAACCAGAGCCACTCCTCCACAGCACCTCAGTGGTGAGGGCCTTACACCTGGTGACAAGAAACATCGTTTAGTTTTAGTATGGGTCTGTGTGGGACTCTGTGGGTCTCTGTGGGTCTCTATGGGTTTCTATGGGTCTCTGTGGGTCTCTGTGGGTCTCTATGGGTCTATGTGGGTCTCTATGGGTTTCTGTGGGACTCTGTGGGACTCTGTGGGTCTCTGTGGGTTTCTATGGGTCTCTGTGGGTCTCTGTGGGTCTCTGTGGGTTTCTATGGATCTCTATGGGTTTCTATGGATCTCTGTGGGTCTCTATGGGTTTCTGTGGGTCTCTGTGGATCTCTATGGGTTTCTATGGGTCTCTGTGGGTCTCTATGGGTTTCTATGGGTCTCTGTGGGTCTCTATGGGTTTCTATGGGTCTCTGTGGGTCTCTATGGGTCTCTGTGGGTCTCTGTGGGTCTCTGGGTCTCTATGGGTCTCTGTGGGTCTCTATGGGTTTCTATGGGTCTCTGTGGGTCTCTGTGGGTCTCTATGGGTCTCTGTGGGTCTCTATGGGTTTCTATGGGTCTCTGTGGGTCTCTGTGGGTCTCTTTGGGTTTCTATGGGTCTCTGTGGGTATTTGTGGGTCTCTATGGGTCTCTGTGGGTCTCTATGGGTCTCTGTGGGTCTCTATGGGTTTCTATGGGTCTCTGTGGGTCTCTGTGGGTCTCTATGGGTCTCTGTGGGTCTCTATGGGTTTCTATGGGTCTCTGTGGGTCTCTGTGGGTCTCTATGGGTTTCTATGGGTCTCTGTGGGTCTCTATAGCAATTTTTTTTGTATTTTAGTGGCCCGGTGGTGGCGCTGCTGCGTAAGCAGTGGCACACAAACACTGTCAACGATAGCAAATCAACACGGTCCGTGTCAATAACAATAATAACAGCGACAGCATCGTGTGCCTGTGCGTGTGTAGGTGTGTATGTGTGAGGGTGTGTGTGGGTGTGTGTGTGTGAGGGTGTGTGTGGGTTTGTGTGTCTGTGTGTCTGTGGGTGTGTGTCTGTGTGTGTGTGCGTGTCTGTGAGTGTGTTTCTGTGTGTGTGAGTGTGTGGGTGTGTGTGTGTGTGTGAGTGTGTGGGTGTGTGTGTGTGAGGGTGTGTGTGTGAGGGTGTGTATGGGTGTGTGTGTCTGTGTGTCTGTGGGTGTGTGTCTGTGTGTGTGTGAGTGTGTGGGTGTGTGTGTGTCTGTGTGTGTGGGTGTGTGTGGGTGTGTGTCTGTGTGTCTGTGGGTGTGTGTCTGTGTGTGTGTGAGTGTGTGGGTGTGTGTGTGTCTGTGTGTGTGGGTGTGTGTGTTTGTGTGGGTGTGTGTCTGTGTCTGTGTGGGTGTGAGTGTGTGGGTGTGTGTGTCTGTGTTGTGGGGAGCGATAGTGTAGCGGTTAGCGCGCTGCACTATGAACCTGGCGACCAGGGTTCGATTCCCGCTCACGGCCAACACCAGTGACGATTATCTGAACCGGGCCTCCCCTAGGTCGACTCAGCCTCTTAATGAGTACCTGGTGCGGTGTGTAAACATCGCCACTAGGGAGACAAAGGCGGTCGGGCGTGGTGCTGGCCACCCACCCCCTTGTGTACCGTTCCAGCCTTCATAGGTGCTCGCTAACAGCACTTGCCCCTACAGTCTGTTAAGGCTATATGGGGGATCTTTGTCTGTGAGGGTGTGTCTGTGTGTCTGTGTGTCTGTGTGTCTGTGTGTGGGGGTGTGAGTGTGTGGGGGTGTGTCTGTGTGTGTCTGTATGTGTCTGTGTGTGTCTGTGTGTGTGTGGGGGTGTGTGTGGGTGTGTGTGTGTGTCTGTGTGGGGGTGTAAGTGTGTGGGTGTGTGTCTGTGTGTGTGTGGGGGTGTAAGTGTGTGGGTGTGTCGTTAGGTGCTACGCTGCGCTATGAACCCAGTGACCCAAGATCGATTCCCGCTCACGGCCAACACCGCCAGTGACGATTATCTGTACCGGTCCTGCGCCTCCCCTAGGTCGACTCAGCCTCAAATGAGTATCTGGTGCGGTGTGTAGTAAACATCGCCACTGGGGAGACAAAGGCGGTCGGGCGTGGTGCTGGCCACCCATTCCGTTCCAGCCTTCATAGGTGCTCGCTGACAGCACTTGCCCTGACAGTGCAGTACACGTGTGGCCTTAACAGGGAATACATATAACGGGCGACGTATCAGCAAAGGGCCCCAAGGCTTCAAAGTTCAAAGAGAGAGAGAGACATGCAGTCGAGGGACAGAGTGGGTGGTGAGTTGGACACCCCACGCGACATTGAGTGTCTCATCACCATCAGCAGCAGCATCATCATCATCATCAGCAGCATCATCATCAGCATTATCAGCAGCAGCATCATCAGCATCATTATCAGCAGCAGCATCATCATCAGCATCATCATCAGCATCATCAGCATCAGCAGCATCATCGGCAGCAGCAGTCCCAGGATCTGCTTGAAACGAGGGCGGTTAAACCAGCAAACTCAGAGGAATGATTGTGCAGAATCAGTGGTGAGTGTCACGTGGTGAGTGTCACGTGGGTTGATGGATGGGGTGAGTGGTGTGTCACGTGGTGAGTGTCTGGTGAGTTGATGGATGTGGAGAGTGGTGAGTGTCACGTGATGAGTGTCACGTGAGTTGATAACAACTCTCTCTGAGTCGACCCTCATCGCATTAACGACTCCAACTTCTCTCGCTCAATGATTTTTTTCTTCCAATTTCCCTTCCAGACGCGGTCAAGCACAGCAGCGAGGGACGAGAGGGCCAGTCCAGTATAGTCCAGTCCAGACCAGTATAGTCCAGTATAGTCCAGTCCAGACCAGTATAGTCCAGTCCAGACCAGTATAGTCCAGTATAGTCCAGTCCAGACCAGTATAGTCCAGTCCAGACCAGTATAGTCCAGTCCAGACCAGTATAGTCCTTCCAGACCAGTCCAGTCTACTCCAATCCAGACCAGTCCAGTCTACTCCAGTCCAAAGCGGCCCAGTCCAGCCCAGTCCAGTATAGACCAGTCCAATATAGACCAGTCCAGTATAGACTACTCCAGTACAGCCAAGTCCAGTATAGACCAGTTCAGTATAGACCACTCTAGTCCAGTATAGTCCAGTATAGACCAGTTCAGTATAGACCACTCTAGTCCAGTATAGTCCAGTATAGACCACTCCAGTCCAGTATAGACCAGTCCAGTATATACCACTCCAGTCCAGTATAGTCCACTCCAGTCCAGTATAGACCACTCCAGTCCAGTATAGTCCACTCCAGTCCAGTATAGACTACTCCAGTCCAGTATAGTCTAATCCAGTCCTGTATAGACCACTCCAGTCCATTATAGTCCAGTCCAGTATAGACCACTCCAGTCCACATAGTCCAGTCCAGTATAGACCACTCCAGTCCAGTATAGTCCACTCCAGTTCAGTTTAGACCACTCCAGTCCAGTATAGACCAGTATAGACCACACCCGTCCAGTATAGACCACTCCAGTCCAGTATAGACCACTCCAGTCCAGTATAGACCACTCCAGTCCAGTATAGACCACTCTAGTCCAGTATAGTCCACTCCAGTATAGACGACTCCAGTCCAGTATGGACCAGTCCAGTGTAGTATAGACTAGTCCAGTCCAGTATAGATCAATTCAGTCCAGTATAGACCATTCCAGTCCAGTATAGTCCAGTATAGACCACTCCAGTGCAGTATAGGCCACTCCAGTCCAGTATACTCCAGTATAGACCACTCCAGTCCAGTATAGACCACTTCAGACCAGTATAGACCACTCCAGTCCAGTATAGACCACTCCAGTCTAGTATAGACTAGTCCAGTCCAGTATAGTCCAGTATAGACCACTCCAGTCCAGTGTAGACCACTCCAGTCCAGTATAGTCCAGTATAGACCACTCCAGTCCAGTGTAGATGAGTCCAGTCCAGTATAGTCCACTCCAGTCCAGCCCAGCGAGCCCCCCCGCCCCCCTCCACGCTGCCCCCAATTGCAGTGCACCATGAACTGGGGCGCTTTCCAGACGATCCTGCACGGCGTGAGTCAGTACTCCACTGCAGCGGGGAAGGTAACCTGGAGAACACGCGCGGTGGCCATGGTAACGGTGGCGATGGTAATGGTGGCGAAGGTAACGGTGGTGATGGTAACGGTGGCCATGGTAACGGTGGCCATGCTAACGGTGGTGATGGTAACGGTGGCGATGGTAACGGTGGCGATGGTAATGGTGGTGATGGTAACGGTGGCGATGGTAACGGTGGCCATGGTAACGGTGGCGATGGTAACGGTGGCCATGGTAACAGTGGCGATGGTAACGGTGGCGATGGTAACGGTGGTGATGGTAACGGTGGCGATGGTAATGGTGGCCATGGTAACGGTGGCGATGGTAACGGTGGCCATGGTAACGGTGGCGATGGTAACGGTGGCGATGGTAACGGTGGCCATGGTAACGGTGGCGAAGGTAACGGTGGTGATGGTAACGGTGATCATGGTAACGGTGGCGATGATAACGGTGGCCATGGTAACGGTGGCGATGGTAACGGTGGCCATGGTAACGGTGGCGATGGTAACGGTGGCGATGGTAATGGTGGCGAAGGTAACGGTGGTGATGGTAACGGTGATCATGGTAACAGTGGCCATGGTAACGGTGGTGATGGTAATGGTGGCGATGGTAACGGTGACCATGGTAATGGTGGCGATGGTAACGGTAGCGATGGTAACGGTAGCGATGGTAACGATGGCGATGGTAACCATGGCCATGGTAACGGTGGCCATGGTAACGGTGGCCATGGTAACGGTGGCGATGGTAACGGTGGCGATGGTAGTGGTGGCGATGATCAGCGCCAGTGACGATGATCTGAACCTCCCTCCCCATTCCCTCTCCACCCCCTCCTCCCTCCTCCTCCCCCCCCCCCCGCCCGCCACAGGTGTGGCTGTCCGTGGTCTTCATCTTCCGGATGCTCATCATCGTGGTGGCGGCCGAGACGGTGTGGGGCGATGAGCAGTCGGAGTTCGTGTGCAACACGGACCAGCCGGGCTGCAAGAACGTCTGCTACGACCACTTCTTCCCCGTGTCGCAGATCCGTCTCTGGTCGCTGCAGATGATCTTCGTGTCGACGCCGGCCCTCCTCGTCGCCATGCACGTGTGGCACCGCAAGTTCCGCTCGCAGAAGGACCGCTTCGAGAAGGGTCAGCGAGTTGGGGGGGGGGGGGGAGGGAGGGGGAGGGGTGGGGGTGGGGGGGGGAGGATCTAGAGATGAAGAGAGGACTGGATCCCGCCCCTCGGTTGTCATGGCTCACGCGGAGACTCGGGGGACGCACACGGAGAGACGTACGGAGGTCCATAGACTCGCACAGAGACCCATAGACTCACACAGAGACCCATAGACTCATACAGAGACCCATAGACTCACACAGAGACCCATAGACTCACGTGGAGAGACATAGACTCACACAGAGACCCATAGACTCACACAGAGACCCATAGACTCACGTGGAGAGACATAGACTCACACAGAGACCCATAGACTCACACAGAGACCCATAGACTCAAACAGAGACCCATAGACTTACACAGAGACCCATAGACTTACACAGAGACCCATAGACTCACACAGAGACCCATAGACTTACACAGAGAGCCATAGACTCATGTGAAGAGCCATAGACTCACGTGGAGAGCCATAGACTCACGCGGAGTGCCATAGACTCACATGGAGAGCCATAGACTCACGTGGAGAGACATAGACTCACACAGAGACCCATAGACTCACACAGAGACCCATAGACTCACACAGAGACCCATAGACTCACGTGGAGAGACATAGACTCACAGAGAGACCCATAGACTCACACAGAGACCCATAGACTCAAACAGAGACCCATAGACTTACACAGAGACCCATAGACTTACACAGAGACCCATAGACTCACACAGAGACCCATAGACTTACACAGAGAGCCATAGACTCATGTGAAGAGCCATAGACTCACGTGGAGAGCCATAGACTCACGCGCAGAGCCATAGACTCACGTGGAGAGCCATAGACTCACGTGGAGAGACATAGACTCACACAGAGACCCATAGACTCACACAGAGACCCATAGACTCACACAGAGACCCATAGACTCACGTGGAGAGACATAGACTCACAGAGAGTCCCATAGACTCACACAGAGGCCCATATACTCAAACAGAGACCCATAGACTCACACAGAGACCCATAGACTCACACACAGAGACCCATAGACTCACTCAGAGACCCATAGACTCACACAGAGAGCCATAGATTCACACAGAGACCCATAGACTCAAACAGAGACCCATAGACTTACACAGAGACCCATAGACTTACACAGAGACCCATAGACTCACACAGAGACCCATAGACTTACACAGAGAGCCATAGACTCATGTGAAGAGCCATAGACTCACGTGGAGAGCCATAGACTCACGCGCAGAGCCATAGACTCACGTGGAGAGCCATAGACTCACGTGGAGAGACATAGACTCACACAGAGACCCATAGACTCACACAGAGACCCATAGACTCACACAGAGACCCATAGACTCACGTGGAGAGACATAGACTCACAGAGAGTCCCATAGACTCACACAGAGACCCATATACTCAAACAGAGACCCATAGACTCACACAGAGACCCATAGACTCACACACAGAGACCCATAGACTCACTCAGAGACCCATAGACTCACACAGAGAGCCATAGATTCACACAGAGACCCATAGACTCACTCAGAGACCCATAGACTTACACAGAGAGCCATAGACTCATGTGAAGAACCATAGACTCACACAGAGACCCATAGACTCACACAGAGACCCATAGACTCACATAGAGACCCATAGACTCACTCAGAGACCCATAGACTTACACAGAGACCCATAGACTCACACAGAGACCCATAGACTTACACAGAGACCCATAGACTCACTCAGAGACCCATAGACTCACGCGGAGAGCCATAGACTCACGTGGAGACCCATAGACTCACGTGGAGGGCCATAGACTCACGTGGGGACCCATAGACTCACGTGGAGAGCCATAGACTTACATGGAGAGCCATAGACTTACACAGAGACCCATAGACTCACGCGGTGACCATTGACTTACACAGAGACCCATAGACTCACACAGAGACCCATAGACTCACGTGGAAAACCAAAGACTCACATGGAGACCCATAGACTCACACAGAGACCCATAGGCTAACACGGAGATCCATAGACTTACGTGGGGACCCATAGACTCACATGGAGACCCATAGGCTCACACAGAGACCCATAGACTCGCACGAAGACCCATAGACTCGCACGGAGACCCATAGACTCAGACAGAGACACGTAGACTGACCCGGATACCCATAGACTCACACAGAGAACCATATACTCACGCAGAGAACCAGAGTGTATTGTCCTTCCCCCGCACCTCCGATTAGTGTGGCTGGCTCTGTACAGTTCAAAAGAAGCTCAACACACACAAACACGCACGCAACAACAACAACAACAACCGCCATTCGCCACTAAGTTGCGGTGACGTCACGACGACGCTTCTGCCAGGACATGTGCACCTTGAGGCCACGTGAAGTGCCGAACACCCGCTGGCAGGAGGTCACGGGGCAGACCCAGGTGCCACGGGTCGACTGACTAAGATGACTGAGATGGCTGGCTGATGCATCACCTGTGCCCCCTACTGTACTAACCTGCTGTGCTTTAGCCACTCGGCGCTCCGCTCGTTGTTGTGAGTGTCACTCCTCCGCCCTCCGTTGTTGTTGGAGGGCGACTACCTCCAACTGTCCAGTAGTTTCCTTCACGAGCCTCCTCCACAGAGGCCGATCTTGACACCGCTGGTACCAGTCATCGGCAAGTCCACTCAGCTCCACGTCCTTCTGTACCACATCACTCCATCTCTTCTCTAGCCCGTGCCGCGCCCGTTTAGCCCTCTCAATCCGGCCCAACAAAAGCTGTTTCGGCATGCGGTGGCTGGGTATGCGGGCTACATGACCCAGCCAACGCAGCCTTGCCTGCCGGAGGAGCTCACCGATGGGACCTTGCCCAGATCTTTCAAGGATTTGTGAGCTCCTCACACAATCCAGCCTTGTTAAACCCAGGATGGATCGTAGGCAGGCCAGCCTAAATGTTTATAACCGGCGAAGATGTTCCATTAGGGGGGTCCACGTTTCACAAGCGTAGAGAAGGGAGGGAATGACCATGGCCGAGAAGACCTGAAGCTTAGTGCAGAGCGACAGACCAGGTAGCTTCCACACAGCGTTACACAACCGATGAAAAGATATTGCCACTCGACTGATTCGGAGTGAGACTTCTGCTGTTAAACTGGAGCCAGTCATAAGCACACTGCCCAGGTATGGGAAACTCTCCACTCTCTCCACAACTGCCCCATCACCGATTGGGAGTTGTGAGGGTGGAGTGTCTGATGGTACAAAAAACCCAGGCAGGTGCTTAGATTTGGTGGGGCTTGATGGTAAGGCCCCATCTCTTAGTGGCACGCTCAGCAAACGCGTCTCCAATTCCTCCTATTACCAAATCAGCTATTACCAAATCATCGGCATGCATAACGTGGTTGAGCAATAGGGAGCCATCCCTTGACCGCACCCAGGCATTTATCAGCCTCCCATTATATCTGTACCACATGGAGATTCCCCCGGTACAGCTATTGAAGGCTTCACAAACTACGTGGTCAAAATAGATGTTAAATAATGTGGGAGCCAGAGGACATTCCTGTCACACCCCAAGGTGTACAGGGAATGGCTCTGACTCCCGGCCACGTAGTTTTACCCGGGCTCGCTCACCATCATGAAGGTCCTTAATGATCATGAGCAGAGGGTCAGGGACTCCAAAAGCACGAAGAACAACCCAGAGCCCAGGCCTACTGATGGAATCATAGGCCTTGACCAGGTCAATAAAGCAGAGATGTAGTTCTTAGTCCAGCAAAACAACCCCCTACCTCCTCGCGGTGCCGGACTGGCAACTCTGTCGTGGACAGTGCTGTGGGGGGAGGGCCAATTCCGATTGGCTCCTCCCCTCATGGCGTCTGTGATCACCACAGGGGCTAAACGGGGGCTCTGGATGGGCGCGAGGGGCTGGTAACCCGTCCACCTTCAAAAATGTATCACTAAACCACGCCTAAAAAAAAAAGAAAAAATACACACGCACATACATACATACATACACGCACGTACGTAGACTCACACCCCCACCTCCGCCTCCTCTCCCCCCCCCCTCCCCGCCACCCAGGCCGCGAGGAGAAGCTCCACGGGGGCCTCTTCTGGACGTACCTGGTGAGCCTGGCCTTCCGCGTGGGCTTCGAGCTGGGCTTCATGTCAATCTTCTACTTCATGTTCGGCGGCTTCTCGCTGCCCCGCCTCGTCAAGTGCAGCGCCTCGCCGTGCCCCAACACGGTGGACTGCTTCGTGACGCGCCCCACTGAGAAGAACGTCTTCACCTACTTCATGCTGGGCGCCTCCATCGTGTGCCTGCTGCTGAGCGTCGCCGAGATCTTCTACCTCACCACGAAGCACGGCCTCGTGCGGGCCGTCAAGAGGTGCGAGCGCGGCGAGGGCCTCCTGCCCGTGCTGAGGCCTCGCTCCAAGCGGGCGGCCGGGAAGGGCCGCAAGGCGGGAGGGAAGGACGCCGCCGGCGGCGGCGGCGGCGGCGGCGACGGCGGTGCCGCCGGCGGCGGAGCGGGGAACTGCGGCTTTGCCGGAGCCACGGGCGGCGGAGGAGGCGGTGGCAACGGCGGCTGCGGCGGGCAGGACGACGAGGAGGAAGACGAGGGCCTCCCGCCGGAGGAGACCGCCATCTGAGAGCGGCGTCCGGCTCGTCGGTCGCGCCGCACGCGGACGCTGAGACTGAGAAGCCTTGGGGCGTAGGCCCCGAGCGCGCGTGGGGTAGAGGGCCCCCTCCCCCCCCCCCCCCCGTGCCGCTCAGTGTCCAGGTGGGGGGGGGGGGGGGGGGGTCCGGCTATGGACCCCGAGCAAGGACGGCCCAGCCTGGCCCTGGGGAGCGACAATGAGAAGGCACTCGAGAAACTCGGAGAACTTTTTACCCTCGATTCAAACTTTTGTGGTCGGTATCGCCGTGTGGGCCCGACCCCATCCTCTGTAGGCCCCTCCTCTTCATCTGTAGGCCCCACCCCTCCCATTGTAGGCCCCACCCCTTCATCTGTAGGCCCCACCCCTCCCATTGTAGGTCCCAACCCTTCCTCTGTAGGCCCCACCCCTTCCATTGTAGGTCCCACCCCTCCCTCTGTAGGCCTCACCACTCCCTCTGTAGGCCCCACCCCTTCCTCTGTAGGCCCCACCCCTCACTCTGTAGGCCCCACCCCCCTTTGGCTCCTGAGGCCCCAACCCCTTGCCAGAATGGGCCCCCGCCTCTTGCCTGTTCAGGTTCCGGCACGTGTGCCGCTGGACGGGCGGTTGATGCGTGGAACTACTTTTGTGGGGGGGGGGGGGGGGGGGGTGGGGCGTAGAGGAGGGTAGGGGTGCGGGGTTTCCCGCCTCCAGGGTGCAGGGCGTTCATTGGAGTGGCCACCATTTAGTAATGGGCCACGGCAAGAAAAGAAGTCGATCACAAACCGTCCGTCGATTAATCGACAAATGTTCAATCACCTTGGCCGCACAACGGGGTTGCAGTGTTGCATTGCAGGTCTCTCGCAGTGTCAACGTATGAGAATATGTTTCACCCTTTATCGCAGGGGCGTGGAAACTTTTTTTCTGCCAAGGGCCATTTGGATATTTATGCAACATCATTCGCGGGCCACACAAAATTATCAACTTAAAAAATTAGCCCGTTTATATTTGGTCAAACGTTTAATTGACTCGCCCCTAATGCGATGGGCTGGAACTGCTTCTCTTTGGCGAGACGCGTGTGGTGGTGATGTTAGCTGGCTATTGATGATGTTAGCTGGTATGGATGATGTTAGCTGGTATTGACGATGTTAGCTGGTATTGATGATGTTAGCTGGTATTGATGATGTTTTTGCTACTCTCAACTGATTTTCCAAGTTTGCTCTCCTAGATTTATTGAATTTGGAGTCCCGCCTGCGTTTGCCTTGGCAGGGCCAGAGACCCAAATGATTCCGCGGGCCTCATACAGCCCGCGGGCCTCGGACGTTCCCCACCCCTGCTTCATGGCAATAACGATGTAGCTGCTCAACCCGAGCTCTCAATGTCCTGAGAGTGGCATTGTCCTGGTGCTGTTCGCACTTTTGGCGTTGCCCGCTGGTCTAACGCCGTTTGAGACGAGGCTCTAAAGAAAGCCGTCTCTCGGTTTCAAAGACAATGCCTCATCGTATACTACCAGAGCATGGTTTTTATTGTTTTGCATGTTCACTGCAGGTATCTACGTGGTTAGATGCAGTGACGCGATTCTTTGCAAAAGGTTTCAATTTGGGGTATTTGAACATCTTGACACAATTCTTGTTTTTGGAATGGCCAAAAAGGCACAAACCTATTCTCATAACCAAAGTAAACTACGTTTTATTGTTACCAGGCAAGGCCCCGCTGAGCTGGCGTGTAGCTCTTGTTCAGAAGCGAGCCTCACTGTCACGAATGATGGCAGCTCAACGGGAGTGGGCTCATCATCATCGTCATCATCGTCGTCATCGTCGTCATCGTGTGGATATGAACAGCAGCAGCCAAATCACTCTGAACGCGCGGTGACGTTGATTCTAAACGTGGAAGGAACAAAACCTGGATGAGCCGGAGACAAATCCACGCGACCACGGGGAGAGAGAAAGAGACGCAGACTCCAAATATACAGCAGCAGCAGGCATCGTCAGGGTCGGGATCGAACCCACGGCCTCCTGCACACCAGGCGAGGTAGTTAACATGTCCTAGCCACCGTGATGATGATGATGAGAGAGAGACGCAGACTCCAAATATACAGCAGCAGCAGCAGGCATCGTCAGGGTCGGGATCGAACCCACGACCTCCTGCACACCAGGCGAGGTAGTTAACATCTCCTAGCCACCGTGATGATGATGATGATGAGAGAGAGACGCAGACTCCAAATCTACAGCAGCAGGCATTGTCAGGGTCGGGATCAAACCCACGACCTCCTGCACACCAGGCGAGGTAGTTAACATCTCCTAGCCACCGTGATGATGATGATGATGATGGGAGAGAGACGCAGACTCCAAATATACAGCAGCAGGCATTGTCAGAGTCGGGATCAAACCCACGACCTCCTGAACACCAGGCCAGGTAGTTAACATCTCCTAGCCATCGTGATGATGATGAGAGAGACACGCAGACTCCAAATGTACAGCAGCAGGCATCGTCAGGGTCGGGATCAAACCCACGACCTCATGCACACCAGGCGAGGTAGTTAACATCTCATAGCCACCGTGATGATGATGATGATGATGAGAGAGAGAGAGAGACACGCAAACTCCAAATATACAGCAGCAGGCGTCATCAATTCCCGCTTACGACCACCACCAGTGACGATTATCTGAACCGGTCATGGGCCTCCCCTAGGTCGACTCAGCCTTAAACAAGTACTCGGTGCGGTGTGTAGTAAACGTCGCCACTGGGGGAAGACGAAGGCGGCCGGGCGTGGTGCTGGCCACCCACCCCGTCGTGTGCCACAGCGCATTCACAGGTGCTGCAACTCGCTAACAGCACTTGCCCCAGCAGTCTGTGAAGCCTATACGATGGATCTGTGTCTCTGTGTATCTCTGTATGATCTCTAAGCTCCGACCACGTGGCTGTGTGTGCCCTGTCTCTGATGGAGGTCTGCACGTCCATTCGCCTATCGCCTTTGCTGTAAACAACGCGAACAAGAATTACAATAAACAACAATTTGCTGAGCTGAGCACGTTGTTTCGCAACATTATTCTGATGCTGTGGAGGACGCAGCCCATCCCACAAGCCCCTTGCTGAAACCTTCACCCCAGAATCCTCCCACCCCCAAACTCTGAAGACCCCAACCCTCTGCACCGGGGCATCTCGCGACAACGCACCCCCAATCTAGGGACACGTTCGAAAGGGCACCCCCATTGGCATGTGCCACCACAACTCTACGAGTTGTGAATGTCCACTTGACGACGATGATGATCCCACTTCGTAGAGCTGCAATCATTCGTGATAGCCAGAGTCGCTTCGTAAAAAGAACCTCAACCCGAGTTAAAACCTTCGCGCCCGCAGGAATTCATTTTCTCGGTTCGTTCGGTAAAGTCGCGTGGATAGAAAATAAAAATGTAAATTAAAATTTGCCTTTAATTTTAATACGTTTTTTGGCATTTTAATTTATTTTTTGTATTTTAATTTAATTTAATTATTTTTTAATTAAAATAAAAGCCAAAAGACCAACGACGTTTCGACCGCTTGTGCGGAGCCCGTCCAGTGGCCCAGACTGTTGTTATGATGTCACGTAGGGCAGTCTGCGCACAAACGCCACCCTCCCTCAGCATTTCGCTTGGCAGATCGTCTCTGGCCGGTGCCTTTCCTGTTCTCAGACTCTGGATCGTCTTCAGTACTTCCTCAACAGACGGCACCTCAGCCAGTCACTCACAGGGGGTGACTTCCTCCTCCAATATTTGAGGCCCCGTAGCAAGGCCGTAATTATATTAAATATTGGGGGAGGGTGAGGGGGGGGACATTCCCTCCCCCCAATATTTAGCTATAATAAAAATTTGCCATGCTATGTAAATAAAAACAACAATTTGCTAAACCTTGGTCACAATATCTGGACCTGCCTTCATATAAATCAATGCATAGATGTCTGTTTATATGATTGTGGTTATGGTTGTACTTTATTAATCCCTAATCTCTGCCATTACATACAATGAAACAAGAAATGGTAAAAAAGTAAAAACAGAGCAATGTAAATACAATAACACTCTTAGACATTATTGTAAATAAATGAATGAAAAGTCCATCCTACGTGTTGTGAATTTTTTTTTTTTATATTTTATGCAGGAAATTATGTTTTCAAATTTAGATTTTTTTTTTCTGGGTTGGGACCCCCAGACACCCTGGAAGATTTCCCCCCCCCCCCCCCCAATGTTCACCACATGGCTTCGGCCTTGCCCCGCAGCCTCGGCAGGCTCATCCCCACGATGTTCTCCAGGCTGAGAGATTCCCGCCCTCCCCTAGGATCTCCCTATGGGTGTCTGCGATCGTTAATCTCTCCCTCTGTCTGCCCATTTGCATCGTTTCATCATTCCCATGTCCATCTCTCCCTCTCTCTCCCAGCTCCCTGCCAATCATCACCTCTCCCCGCTGATTCTCTCTCTTCCCTCCACTTCTCCTCCCCCCCTCCTCTTGTCCCAACCCCGCCCCGCCCCTGGCTCCTCCCCATCTCTTTGTCTCTCGCGACCACGTGGTTTTTCTCTCGTGACCACGTGGCTTTTTTTTTCTCTCCCTCGAGCCATAGCGCATGGCACGTGGCCGCGAGGTAGCACGTGACCCCCCCCCCTCCCCACTTCCTCCAACTCCCCCCCCCCCCGCCACTGCCCCGAAAAGATCCCCCCTCAGCCCCCCTCCCCCTCAGCCCCCCTTTACCCACCCCACCACCACCCCCAAAGACAAAGATCCCCCGTGTAGCCTGTGACAGACTGCTGGGGCAAGTGCTGTTAGCGAGTAGCAGCAGCGCCTGTGAACACACAAAGACAAAGGTCCCCCGTGTAGCCTGTGACAGACTGTAGGGGCAAGTGCTGTTAGTAGCGAGTAGCAGCAGCGCCTATGAACACACAAAGACAAAGATCCCCCGTGTAGCCTGTAACAGACCGTAGGGGCAAGTGCTGTTAGCGAGTAGCAGCAGCGCCTATGAAGGCTGCCGGCGCTGTGGCACACGAGGGGGTGGGTGGCCAGGAGCACCACGCCCGGCCGCCTTTGTCTCCCTCGTGGGCGATGTTCACTACACACAGCCGCACCTAGGCACTCATTTGAGGCTGAGTCGACCTAGGGGAGAGGACCCGGGACCGGTTCAGATCAATCGTCACCGGTTGTTGATGGTGGCCGTGTTCAAAGCGGTGGCGTGCTAATTACTGCTCCACCGCTCCCCACACACACAGTGCGCTAACCACTGCACCACCGCTCCCCACACACACAGTGCGCTAACCACTGCTCCACCGCTCCCCCAGACACACACAGTGCGCTAACCACTGCACCACCGCTCCCCACACACACAGTGCGCTAACCACTGCTCCACCGCTCCCCCAGACACACACAGTGCGCTAACCACTGCACCACCACTCCCCCCACACACACTGCGCTAACCACTGCACCACCACTCCCCATAGACACACACAGTGCGCTAACCACTGCACCACCGCTCCCTACACACACAGTGCGCTAACCACTGCACCACCACTCCCCACAGACACACACACAGTGCGCTAACCACTGCACCACCGCTACTCACACACACAGTGCGCTAACCACTGCACCACCGCTCCCCACACACACAGTGCGCTAACCACTGCACCACCGCTCCCCACACACACAGTGCGCTAACCACTGCACCACCACTCCCCATAGACACACACAGTGCACTAACCACTGCACCACCGCTCCACACACACACAATGCGCTAATCACTGCACCACCGCTCCCCACACACACAGTGCGCTAACCACTGCACCACCGCTCCCCACACACACAGTGCGCTAACCACTGCACCACCACTCCCCATAGACACACACAGTGCACTAACCACTGCACCACCGCTCCCCACACACACAGTGCGCTAATCGCTGCACCACCACTCCCCACAGATACACACAGTGCGCTAACCACTGCACCACCACTCCCCACAGATACACACAGTGCGCTAACCACTGCACAACCACTCCCCACCACCACCCCCCATCACCCCACCACCACCCCCATCACCCAGCCCCCAATATCCCCCCCTCCCACCACCCCCTCCCCCTGCGTGCCGACAGCGTGAGACTTGGACCACGGGGATCGCGCGCGCAGGTGAGACACGTGCGTGTGTGTATGTGTGTGTGTGGGTATGTGTGTGTGTGTATGTGTGTGTATGTGTGTGTGTATGTGTGTGTGTATGTGTGGGTATTTTGTACCATCGGACACTCCACCCCTACAACTCCCAATCGGTGATGGGGCAGTTGTGGAGAGAGTGGAGAGTTTCCCATACCTGGGCAGTGTGCTTATGACCGGCTCCAGTTTAGCAGCAGAGGTCTCACTCCGAATCAGTCGAGCGGCATTATCTTTTCATCGGTTGCGTAACGCTGTGTGGAAGCCGCCTGGTCTATCGCTCCGCACTAAGCTTCAGATCTTCTCGGCCACGGTCATTCCCTCCCTTCTCTACGCTTGCGAAACGTGGACCCCCTTAATGGAGCATCTTCGCCGGTTGGAAACATTTAGGCTGGCCTGCCTACGATCCATCCTGGGTTTAACCAGGCTGGATTGTGTGAGGAGCTCACAAATCCTTGAAAGATCTGGGCAAGGTCCTATCGGTGAGCTCCTCCGGCAGGCAAGGCTGCGATGGCTGGGTCATGTAGCCCGCATGCCCAGCCACCGCATGCCGAAACAGCTTTTGTTCGGCCGGATCGAGGGGGCTAAACGAGCGCGGCACGGACTAGAGAAGAGATGTAGTGATGTGGTACAGGAGGACGTGGAGCTGAGTGGACTTGCCGATGACTGGTACCAGCGGTGTCAAGATCGGCCTCTGTGGAGGAGGCTCGTGAAGGACGCTGCTACTGGGCAGTTGGAGGCAGTCGCCCGCCAACAACAACGGAGGGCGGAGGAGCGACGCTCACAACAACGAGCGGAGCGCCGGGTGGCTAAAGCACAGCAGGTTGGCACAGTAGGGGGCACAGGTGGTGCACCAGCCAGTCATCTCAGTCAGTCGACCCGTGGCACCTGGGTCTGCCCCGTGACCTCCTGCCAGCGGGCGTTCGACACTTCACGTGGCCTCAAGGTGCACATAGCCTGGCACAAGCGTCGTGGTGACGTCACCGCCACTTAGTGGCGAATGGCGGTTGTTGTTGTTGTTGTGTGTGTCTGTGTGTGTAGGTGTGTGTGTGTACATGTGTGTGTCTGTGTGTGTAGGTGTGTGTGTGTGTATGTGTGTAGGTGTGTGTGTGTACATGTGTGTGTGTGTGTACATGTATGTGTGTGTCGACTCAGCCTCAAATGAGTACCTGGTGTAGCGGTGTGTAGTAAACATCGCCACTGGGGAGACAAAGGCGGCCGGGCGTGGTGCTGGCCACCCACCCCCTCGTGAACCGTTCCGGCCTTCATCGGCGCTCGCTAACAGCACTTGCCCCTACAGCCTGCTGAGACTACACGGGGCATCTTTGCCTTGTAGATAGATCTCTGTAAATTTCGGTCGATCCATGGGTCTTCACGTACGCACGTGGCGGTACCATTCCCGGCCGCCTTTGTCTCCCCCACTCCCCCCCCCCCCCCCCAAATTGATATCTGCGCCTCGAATATCACTCGCTTTCGACTCGCGACATGTCACCAGGCGATCCATAGATGTTGCATAGACACCCACCGAGACTCGAGGACGTATACACATCATTCGGATTCAACACAAATGAGACAGATCAATACGAGACGGAACAATACAAACGATAAGTTTACAATCGATTCGTTTGACTTTGCCGAAATAACCAAAGAGCAGGGATTCCTACAGTCACCAAAGCTTCAAATCAAGTTTACAATCATATTCTTGGTTCTTTCGGTAAAGTCACCACGTAGAAGGGAAACAATGAAATAATAAAAAATATATAAAACAATAAAATTATTGTAAAACAATAAAATGATTATTCTTGGTTCTTTCGGTAAAGTCACCACGTAGAAGGGAAGCAATGAAATAATAAAAAATATATAAAACACTAAAATTATTGTAAAACAATAAAATTATTATTCTTGGTTCTTTCGGTAAAGTCACCACGTAGAAGGGAAACAATAAAATAATAAAAACATAAAACAATAAAATTATTGTAAAACAATAAAATTATTATTCTTGGTTCTTTCGGTAAAGTCACCACGTAGAAGGTAAACAAAAAATAAAAAGTATTAACAATAAAATTATCACGATGTTTCGACTGCAACACAAGCAATCATCATCAGGTGTGAAAACCACAGCAAGAAATTTGGAAGAAAAAATAACCGCCACTTTTTTCAAATTATCTTGTTGTGGTTTTCCCACCTGATGATGAGTGCTTGTGTTGCAGTCGAAACGTCGTGAGAATTTTATTGTTTTATACTTTTTATTTTTGTATTGTTTCCCTTCTACGTGGTGACTTTACCGAAAGAACCAAGAATAATAATTGTATTGTTTTACAATAATTTTATTGTTTTATACTTTTTATTTTTTATTGTTTCCCTTCTACGTGGTGACTTTACCGAAAGCACCAAGGATATGAATCCCTGCAGTCACGAAAGCTTTAAATAAAAATTTAAGATTACAATCGTTTGACATCCGTGCCTCACCTCCATCCCTCATCCAGCGGTGGATCGATACTACGTAGGGTAAAAACGTACGTACAATCGCCTTCAATCGATTAGTTTTACAATAGTTTGCACCTCTCTCCCTACCTCGTCCAGCAGTGGATCGATACAACGTCGGGGGCTGCACTGAGTTGAGCTGTTTGACT
This sequence comes from Petromyzon marinus, assembly GCF_010993605.1. Lineage (NCBI taxonomy): Eukaryota > Metazoa > Chordata > Hyperoartia > Petromyzontiformes > Petromyzontidae > Petromyzon > Petromyzon marinus. The sequence continues at coordinate 865,773 of NC_046134.1, read as the reverse complement.
GTTGCGACGTTCTCAATCCCGTCCCCATTAACTGGATCTAAAGAGCTTTATAGCTCATCGGATTCCTCCTGCGGTATAAATACAAGATTCAGATGATTTTGGAACTCGGGGACGTGTTGTTTGGGGGGAGGAGGGTGACGTGGGTGGAGTGGCACTGCCACTGATGGTGGCACGTGGGTGGAGTGGCCGTGCCACTGATTGTGGCACGTGGGTGGAGTGGCACTGCCACTGATCGTGGCACGTGGGTGGAGTGGCACTGCCACTGATGGTGGCACGTGGGTGGGGTGGCACTGCCACTGATTGTGGCACGTGGGTGGAGTGGCACTGCCACTGATTGTGGCACGTGGGTGGAGTGGCACTGCCACTGATTGTGGCACGTGGGTGGGGTGGCACTGCCACTGATTGTGGCACGTGGGTGGGGTGGCACTGCCACTGATTGTGGCACGTGGGTGGAGTGGCACTGCCACTGATTGTGGCACGTGGGTGGAGTGGCACTGCCACTGATTGTGGCACTGCCGCTGATTGTGGCACGTGGGTGGAGTGGCACTGCCACTGATTGTGGCACGTGGGTGCAGTGGCACTGCCACTGATTGTGGCACGTGGGTGGAGTGGCACTGCCACTGATTGTGGCACGTGGGTGGAGTGGCACTGCCACTGATTGTGGCACGTGGGTGCAGTGGCACTGCCACTGATTGTGGCACGTGGGTGGAGTGGCACTGCCACTGATTGTGGCACGTGGGTGGAGTGGCAGTGCCACTGATTGTGGCACGTGGGTGGGGTGGCACTGCCACTGATTGTGGCACGTGGGTGGAGTGGCAGTGCCACTGATCGTGGCACGTGGGTGGGGTGGCACTGCCACTGATCGTGGCACGTGGGTGGAGTGGCACTGCCACTGATCGTGGCACGTGGGTGGAGTGGCACTGCCACTGATGGTGGCACGTGGGTGGAGTGGCACTGCCACTGATGGTGGCACGTGGGTGGAGTGGCACTGCCACTGATGGTGGCACGTGGGTGGAGTGGCACTGCCACTGATGGTGGCACGTGGGTGGAGTGGCACTGCCACTGATTGTGGCACGTGGGTGGAGTGGCAGTGCCACTGATTGTGGCACGTGGGTGGGGTGGCACTGCCACTGATTGTGGCACGTGGGTGGAGTGGCACTGCCACTGATTGTGGCACGTGGGTGGAGTGGCACTGCCACTGATTGTGGCACGTGGGTGGAGTGGCACTGCCACTGATTGTGGCACGTGGGTGGGGTGGCACTGCCACTGATTGTGGCACGTGGGTGGGGTGGCACTGCCACTGATTGTGGCACGTGGGTGGAGTGGCACTGCCACTGATTGTGGCACGTGGGTGGAGTGGCACTGCCACTGATTGTGGCACTGCCGCTGATTGTGGCACGTGGGTGGAGTGGCACTGCCACTGATTGTGGCACGTGGGTGCAGTGGCACTGCCACTGATTGTGGCACGTGGGTGGAGTGGCACTGCCACTGATTGTGGCACGTGGGTGGAGTGGCACTGCCACTGATTGTGGCACGTGGGTGCAGTGGCACTGCCACTGATTGTGGCACGTGGGTGGAGTGGCAGTGCCACTGATTGTGGCACGTGGGTGGGGTGGCACTGCCACTGATGGTGGCACGTGGGTGGGGTGGCACTGCCACTGATGGTGGCACGTGGGTGGGGTGGCACTGCCACTGATTGTGGCACGTGGGTGGGGTGGCACTGCCACTGATGGTGGCACGTGGGTGGAGTGGCACTGCCACTGATTGTGGCACGTGGGTGGGGTGGCACTGCCACTGATCGTGGCACGTGGGTGGAGTGGCACTGCCACTGATTGTGGCACGTGGGTGGAGTGGCACTGCCACTGATCGTGGCACGTGGGTGGGGTGGCACTGCCACTGATCGTGGCACGTGGGTGGAGTGGCACTGCCACTGATCGTGGCACGTGGGTGGGGTGGCACTGCCACTGATGGTGGCACGTGGGTGGGGTGGCACTGCCACTGATGGTGGCACGTGGGTGGAGTGGCACTGCCACTGATCGTGGCACGTGGGTGGGGTGGCACTGCCACTGATGGTGGCACGTGGGTGGAGTGGCACTGTCACTGATTGTGGCACTGCCACTGATGGTGGCACTTGGGTGGGGTGGCACTGCCACTGATTGTGGCACTGCCACTGATGGTGGCACGTGGGTGGAGTGGCACTGTCACTGATTGTGGCACTGCCACTGATGGTGGCACGTGGGTGGGGTGGCACTGCCACTGATTGTGGCACTGCCACTGATGGTGGCACGTGGGTGGAGTGGCACTGCCACTGATTGTGGCACGTGGGTGGAGTGGCAGTGCCAACGGGCAGCGAGGAAGGGCTGAGTGAGCAGGGCCGAGGGGCCCCGCCACGCTTTGTGACACCCAAATCCCCGTCGAGCGCAGAGGACAATGGAGACATTGGCCAGGTCTGCAAAAACTCACGGGCGGTGGGGGTGGTGGTGCAGACAGACAGACAGACGCACACGTGCGGTGTACGTACGGACACAAAGACAAAGATCCCCCGTGTAGCCTGTGACGGACTGTTGGGGCAAGTGCTGTTAGCGAGTAGCAGCGCCTGTGGAGGCTACAGGCACGGGGCGCGAAGCTGGTGGGTGGGCAGCACCAGGCCCACACACACACAGACACACACACTACACACACACATTCACACACACACTACACACACAGACACTACACAGACACTACACACACTACACACACAGACACTACACACACTACACACACAGACACTACACACACAGACACTACACACACACAGACACTACACACACACAGACACACACACACACAGACACACACACAGACACTACACACACACAGACACACACACACACAGACACACACACAGACACTACACACACAGACACTACACACACAGACACGCAGACACTACACACACACAGACACTACACACACAGACACTACACACATTCACACACACAGACACAAACAGACACACACACACTACACACACAGACACTACACACATTCACATACACAGACACACACACAGACACACACACAGACACTACACACACACAGACACAAACACACAGACACTACACACACACAGACACACTACACACACAGACACTACACACACACAGACACTACACACACAGACACTACACACACAGACACTACAACAACAACAACAACCGCCATTCGCCACTAAGTGGCGGTGACGTCACCACGACGCTTGTGCCAGGCTATGTGCACCCTGAGGCCACGTGAAGTGTCGAACGCCCGCTGGCAGGAGGTCACGGGGCAGACCCAGGTGCCACGGGTCGACTGACTGAGATGACTGGCTGATGCACCACCTGTGCCCCCTACTGTGCCAACCTGCTGTGCTTTAGCCACCCGGCGCTCCGCTCGCTGTTGTGAGCGTCGCTCCTCCGCCCTCCTTTGTTGTTGGAGGGCGACTGCCTCCAACTGCCCAGTAGCATCCTTCACGAGCCTCCTCCACAGAGGCCGATCTTGACACCGCTGGTACCAGTCATCGGCAAGTCCACTCAGCTCCACGTCCTCCTGTACCACATCACTCCATCTCTTCTCTAGCCCGTGCCGCGCCCGCTTAGCCCCCTCAATCCGGCCAAACAAAAGCTGTTTCGGCATGCGGTGGCTGGGCATGCGGGCAACATGACCCAGCCATCGCAGCCTTGCCTGCCGGAGGAGCTCACCGATGGGACCCTGCCCAGATCTTTCAAGGATTTGTGAGCTCCTCATACAATCCAGTCTGGTTAAACCCAGGATGGATCGTAGGCAGGCCAGCCTAAATGTTTCTAACCGGCGAAGATGTTCCATTAGGGGGGTCCACGTTTCGCAAGCGTAGAGAAGGGAGGGAATGACCGTGGCCGAGAAGACCTGAAGCTTAGTGCGGAGCGACAGACCAGGTAGCTTCCACACAGCGTTACGCAACCGATGAAAAGATATTGCCGCTCGACTGATTCGGAGTGAGACCTCTGCTGTTAAACTGGAGCCAGTCATAAGCACACTGCCCAGGTATGGGAAACTCTCCACTCTCTCCACAACTGCCCCATCACCGATTGGGAGTTGTGGGGGTGGAGTGTCCGATGGTACAAAATACCTAGGCAGGTGCTTAGTTTTGGTGGGGCTGATGGTAAGGCCCCACCTCTTAGTGGCACGCTCCAGTCTCAGCAGCAGCGTCTCCAACTCCTCCTCTGACTGAGCAGCTATTACCAAGTCATCAGCATACATAACGTGGTTGAGCAATAGGGAGCCATCCCTTGACCGCACCCGGGCATCGATTAGCCTCCCATTATATCTGTACCATATGGAGATTCCACCGGTACAGCTATTGAAGGCTTCACGAACTACGTGGTCAAAATAGATGTTAAATAATGTGGGAGCCAGAGGACATCCCTGTCGCACCCCAAGGTGTACAGAGAATGGCTCTGACTCCCGGCCACGTAGTTTTACCCGGGCCCGCTCACCATCATGAAGGTCCTTAATGATCGTGAGCAGAGGGTCAGGTACTCCAAAAGCACGAAGAACGACCCAGAGCCCAGGCCTACTGATGGTATCATAGGCCTTGACCAGGTCAATAAAGCAGAGATGTAGGTCTTGTTGGAATTCCCTACACCTCTGCTGTAGCAGACGGACAGAAAATATGGCATCTGTGCAGGACCGCCCTTTCCTGAAACCGCACACACACAGACACAAACACACACACACACACACAGACACACACACACTACACACACAGACACTACACACGCAGACACTACACACACACAGACACTACACACACAGACACTACACACACAGACACTACACACACACAGACACTACACACACACAGACACTACACACGCAGACACTACACACACAGACACTACACACACACACAGACACTACACACACACAGACACTACACACACAGACACTACACACACACAGACACACACACAGACACGCAGACACACACAGACACACACACACACAGACACACACAGACACACACACACAGACACGCAGACACTACACACACACAGACACTACATACACACAGACACAACAACAACAACAACCGCCATTCGCCACTAAGTGGCGGTGACGTCACCACGACGCTTGTGCCAGGCTATGTGCACCCTGAGGCCACGTGAAGTGTCGAACGCCCGCTGGCAGGAGGTCACGGGGCAGACCCAGGTGCCACGGGTCGACTGACTGAGATGACTGGCTGATGCACCACCTGTGCCCCCTACTGTGCCAACCTGCTGTGCTTTAGCCACCCGGCGCTCCGCTCGCTGTTGTGAGCGTCGCTCCTCCGCCCTCCGTTGTTGTTGGAGGGCGACTGCCTCCAACTGCCCAGTAGCATCCTTCACGAGCCTCCTCCACAGAGGCCGATCTTGACACCGCTGGTACCAGTCATCGGCAAGTCCACTCAGCTCCACGTCCTCCTGTACCACATCACTCCATCTCTTCTCTAGCCCGTGCCGCGCCCGCTTAGCCCCCTCAATCCGGCCAAACAAAAGCTGTTTCGGCATGCGGTGGCTGGGCATGCGGGCTACATGACCCAGCCATCGCATCCTTGCCTGCCGGAGGAGCTCACCGATGGGACCCTGCCCAGATCTTTCAAGGATTTGTGAGCTCCTCACACAATCCAGTCTGGTTAAACCCAGGATGGATCGTAGGCAGGTCAGCCTAAATGTTTCTAACCGGCGAAGATGTTCCATTAGGGGGGTCCACGTTTCGCAAGCGTAGAGAAGGGAGGGAATGATCGTGGCCGAGAAGACCTGAAGCTTAGTGCGGAGCGACAGACCAGGTAGCTTCCACACAGCGTTACGCAACCGATGAAAAGATATTGCCGCTCGACTGATTCGGAGTGAGACCTCTGCTGTTAAACTGGAGCCAGTCATAAGCACACTGCCCAGGTATGGGAAACTCTCCACTCTCTCCACAACTGCCCCATCACCGATTGGGAGTTGTGGGGGTGGAGTGTCCGATGGTACAAAATACCCAGGCAGGTGCTTAGTTTTGGTGGGGCTGATGGTAAGGCCCCACCTCTTAGTGGCACGCTCCAGTCTCAGCAGCAGCGTCTCCAACTCCTCCTCTGACTGAGCAGCTATTACCAAGTCATCAGCATACATAACGTGGTTGAGCAATAGGGAGCCATCCCTTGACCGCACCCGGGCATCGATTAGCCTCCCATTATATCTGTACCATATGGAGATTCCCCCGGTACAGCTATTGAAGGCTTCACGAACTACGTGGTCAAAATAGATGTTAAATAATGTGGGAGCCAGAGGACATCCCTGTCGCACCCCAAGGTGTACAGGGAATGGCTCTGACTCCCGGCCACGTAGTTTTACCCGGGCCCGCTCACCATCATGAAGGTCCTTAATGATCGTGAGCAGAGGGTCAGGTACTCCAAAAGCACGAAGAACGACCCAGAGCCCAGGCCTACTGATGGTATCATAGGCCTTGACCAGGTCAATAAAGCAGAGATGTAGGTCTTGTTGGAATTCCCTACACCTCTGCTGTAGCAGACGGACAGAAAATATGGCATCTGTGCAGGACCGCCCTTTCCTGAAACCGCATTGGGGCTCCGCAAGCCTCTCCTCAGCGTGCCTGGCAAGGCGATGCTGAATAATCCTTGCCAGGACCTTTCCCGGCACACTGAGGAGTGAGATGCCCCTGTAGTTGTTACAGTCTGTGCGGTCCCCCTTCTTAAAAAGGGGGACCACCAGGGCATCCTTCCAATCCTGCGGAACCCGTCCAGTGGTCCAGACTGTTGTTATGATGTCATATAGGGCAGTCTGTGCACAAACGCCACCCTCCCTCAGCATTTCGCTTGGGAGATCATCTCTGCCCGCTGCCTTTCCTGGTCTCAGACTCCGGATCGCCTTCAATACTTCCTCAGCAGATGGCACCTCAGCCAGCCACTCACAGGGGGTGACTTCATCCAATATTTGAGGCACCGCAGCCTCAGCAGGGTCATCCTCACTTTGTGCCACGATGTTTTCCTGGCTGAGGGATTTTCCCTCCCCCAGGACCTCACAGAAATGCTCAGCAAATCTGCGAACCTGTTCCTGGGGGTCGGAAATTGGATCACCGTTTTTTCCCCTAATGATGGTAATAGGTGTGGCGCTGCAGGTTACTTTTTTGATGGAGTTAAATAGAGATTTGTGATCACGGGCCACTGAGGCAGACTCCATCTCCTCAGCAACCCGCGACCACCACCCATCCTTGCAGCGCCTCACGGCTCTCCGAACCTCCGAGCGAAGGCTGCGGTAAGCCTCCTCATTCTCTGACGTGGGATTCTGTAGCCGATGACAGTGGGCCTGTCGCTTTTTCTCAACCATCCTGAACAACTCCTCTGTCATCCAGGGTGTCTGGGGAGGTCTGGACCGCGTACCCAAAGCAGCCATTGCAGCTGCATGAGTCACAGTCCTAAACCTCGCCCATTTACCCTCGACATCAGGAGGAGTCGGGGACGATGCCAATCCCAGCCGCAAGCGATGATGAAATTCTCGCTTGCAACTTTCATCAGATAACTGAGACCAGGCCACTTTAGGTTGGAATGGGGTCCTGGGTGTACACCCACCACCGGAGTGGAAGAATGGCAGGCGCATCTTACAGATGACTAGTCGATGGTCAGAGGGCAGATCAGCTCCACGGTAGGTCCTGGTGTCAAGTACATGGGCTCGCATTCGCTGGTCCGTCACTATGTAGTCCAGCAGATGTTCTTGCTTGGACCCGGCATGCATCCATGATGTTGTGTGGATGCGCCGATGCCGGAACAGCGTGTTGGTAATTACAAGCCCATGGGCTGCACAAAAATCTAGCAGCCTCCTACCGTTGTTATTGAGCTGATCTGGCCCATGCCCTCCAATCACTCCAGACCAGGTGCCAGTATCATGACCAACTCGGGCATTGAAGTCACCCAACATGATGACTCTATCCCGAGGGGCCACTTTAGCCAGCACCTGTGACAGGAGGTCATAGAAGGCATCTGACTCATCGGCTTTGCCTGCATCCCTCCACGGATGTTCATCTTCGGTGGGGGCATAAGTAACCACGACCACCATTCCTCGCCTCCGGTTGATGGGAAGGCGAGCCCAAAGTAGCCTGGGGCTTACAGCTTCCCACACCTCACCGCCACGCTCCCACGCCCCCTTCATTCTTTTATTCAAAAGAAGACCCACACCCTGTTGTTTGGCAGTCCGCTGCCCCGAGTAGAGGACTGTCCACCCCTCATGGTGGCAGGAGCCAGAGCCGGTCCACCGGACCTCCTGAATGCCGCATAGATCCAGGCGGTACCGGTCCAGCTCCCGACAGAGGAGTGGCAGCCTCTCCTCTGCAGTGAGCGTTCGAACATTCCACGTGGCCACCCGTAGTGGCTTTTCGTTGTTTCTGGAGTAGCCCCGAGGGTAGGTATTCAATCTCCTGGCTCCGCCAATTGGGGTTTGGCCAGGAGACGTCATAGACGCCTGGCCCCCCGGGGCCTCCGGCACAAGCTTAGTTGTTACATATTTCAGTTTAATTCGTGGTTTTGTGGTAATTAATTGAAGGTGGAGGGGTTACCAGCCCCTCGCACCCGTCCAGAGCCCCCGTTTAGCCCCTGTGGTGGACACATATGCCATGAGGGGAGGAGCCAATCAAAATTGGAACTCCCCCACAGCGCTGTCCACGACAGAGTTGCCCGTCCGGCACCGCGAGGAGGTAGGGGGTTGTTTTGCCGCACCTGGGCATCGATCAGCCTCCCATTGTATTTGTACCAGATGGAAATTCCTCCGGTACAGCCATCGGAGGCTTCACGAACTACGCGGTCAAAATAGATGTTAAATACTGTGGGAGCCAGAGGACATCCCTGTCGCACCCCAAGGTGAACAGGGAATGGCTCCGACTCCCGGTCACCTAGTTTTACCCGGACCCGCTCACCATCATGAAGGTCCTTAATGATTGTGAGGGACTCTGAAAGCACGAAGAACAACCCAAAGCCCATGCCTGCTGATAGTATCATAGGCCTTGACCAGGTAAATAAAGCAGAGATGTAGGTCTTGTTGGAATTCCCTACACCTCTGCTGTAGCAGATGAACAGAAAAAATGGCATCTGTCCTGAAACCGCATTGGGGCTCCGCAAGCCTCTCCTCAGCGTGCCTGGCAAGGCAATGTTGAATAATCCTTGCCAGAACCTTTCCCAGCACACTGAGGAGTGAGATGCCCCTGTAGTTGTTGCAGTTGTTACAGTCTGTGCGGTCCCCCTTCTTAAAGAGGTACCCCTTCTCAAAGAGGGGGACCACCAGGGCATCCCTCCAATCCCACGGGACCCGTCCAGTGGCCCATACTGTTGTTAAGATGTCATGTAGGGTAGTCTGTGCACAAACGCCACCCCCCCCCCCCCCCCCTCAGCAATTCGCTTGGGATATCATCTCTGCCCAGTGCCTTCCCTGTTCTCAGACTCTGGATCGCCTTCAGTACTTCCTCAACAGATGGCACCTCAGCCAGCCACTCACAGGGGTGATTTCTTATTCCAATATTTGAGGCACCGCAGCCTCAGCAGGGTCATCCTCATTTTGTCCCATGATGTTTTCCAGGCTGATGGGTCGGAGATTGGATCACCGTTCTTTTCCCTATTGATGGTAATAGGTATGTCGCTGCAAGTTACTTTTTTATGGAATTAAAGAACGATTTGTGATTGCTCGCCACTGAGGCAGACTCCATCTCCTCAGCAACCCGCGACCACTACCCATCCTTGCAGCACCTAACGGCTCTCCGAACCTCCGAGCGAAGGCTGCGGTAAGCCTCCTCATTCTCTGACATGGGATGCTGTAGATAATGAGAGTGGGCCTGTCGCTTTTTCTCAGCCAGCCTGAACACCTCCTCTGTTAGCCAATATCTCTGGGGAGGTCTGGACCATGTACCCAACGCAGCCATTGTAGCTGCATGAGCCACAGTCCTAAACCTCGCCAATTTCCCTCGACATCAGAAGGAGTGGGGGACGATGCCAACCCCAGTTACAAGTGATGATGAAATCAGATAGCTGAGACCAGGCCACTGTGGGTTTGAATGGGGTCCTAAGTGTACACCCACCACCGGAGTGAAAGAATGGCAAGCGCATTTTACAGATGGTCAGTGGGCAGATCAGCTCCACGGTAGGTCCTGGTGTCAAGGATATGGGCTCGCATCTTTTGGTCCATCAATATGTAGTCCAGCAGATGTTCTTGCTTGGACTCGGTGTACATCAATGATGTTGTGTGGATGCGCCAATGCCGGAACAGCGTTTTGGTAATTACCAGCCCATGGGCTGCACAGAAATCTAGCAGCCTCCTACCGTTGTTATTGATCTGATCTGGCCCATGCCTTCCAATCAGTCCAGCCCAGGTGCCAGCATCATGACCAACTCGGGCATTAAAGTCACTCAACAAGATGACTCTATCCCGAGGGGCCACTTTAGCTAGTACCTGTGACAGAAGGTCATAGAAGGCATCTGACTCATCGGCTTTGCCTGCATCCCTCCACTGATATACATCTTCGGTGGGGGCATAAGTAACCACGACCACTACTCCTCGCCTCTGGTTGATGGGAAGGTGAGCCCAAAGCAGACTGGTGTTTACAGCTTCCCACACCTCACCTCCACGCTCCCATGCCTCCTTCATTATTGTATTCAGAAGAGCCACTCCCTGTTGTTTGGCAGTCTCCTGCCCCGAGTAGAGGACTGTCCTCCCCTCATGGTGCTAGGAGCCAGAGCCGGTCCACCGGACCTCCTGAATACCACAGAGATCCAGGCGGTACCGGTCCAGCTCCCGACAGAGGAGTGGCAGCCTCTCCTCCGCAGTGAGCGTTCGAACATTCCACGTGGCCACCCGCAGTGTTTTTTTGCTGTTTCTGGAGGAACCCCGAGGGTAAGGAGTCAGTCCCCTGGCTCTGCCAAATGGGGTTTGGTCAGAGGACGTCATGGACGCCTGTCCGCCCAGGGCCTCACATGCTTAATGAGATTTGTTTTCCGTGGTTTATTGGTACTTGGATTAAAGGTTGAGGGGTTACCAGCCCCTCACACACGCCCAGCACCCGCTTTGGCCGCTGTGGTGGCTACAAACGCCATGAGGGGAATGGCCAATCGAAATTGGCCCTCCCCCATGGCACTGCTCATGACAGCGTTACCATCCAGCACACAACAACAACCGCCATTCGCCACTAAGTGGTGGTGACGTCACCACGACGCTTGTGCCAGGCCATGTGCACCTTGAGGCCACGTGAACTGTCGAACGCCCGCTGACAGGAGGTCACGGGGCAGACCCAGGTGCCACGGGTCGACTGACTAAGATGACTGAGATGACTGGCTGATGCACCACCTGTGCCCCCCTACTGTGCCAACCGGCTGTGCTTTAGCCACCCGGCGCTCCGCTCGTTGTTGTGAGCGTCGCTCCTCCGCCCTCCGTTGTTGCTGGAGGGCGACTGCCTCCAACTGCCCAGTAGCAGCAGCAGCAGCAGCGTCCTTCACGAGCCTCCTCCACAAAGGCCGATCTTGACACCGCTGGTACCAGTCATCGGCAAGTCCACTCAGCTCCACGTCCTCTTGTACCACATCACTCCGTCTCTTCTCTAGCCCGTGCCGCGCCCGTTTAGCCCCCTCGATCCGGCCGAACAAAAGCTGTTTCGGCATGCGGTGGCTGGGCATGCGGGCTACATGATCCAGCAGACACTACACACGTCTCGTTTTTCGATCGTACGTCCGTGGTGTTGACCGACCACGTGTCACACCCCTCCCCCACCCCCCTCTTGTCCCCCGGTGGAGGCAGCAGCGCGGCCTTGCTGTGGTGGACGATGGGCGACTGGAGTCTGCTGGGCAAGCTCCTGGAGAATGCCCAGGAACACTCGACGGTGGTGGGGAAGGTATCTGATGCCGCTTCACCCTGAACAACAACCTCGTACAACAACCCCACTCAACAACCCACACACAACAAAAACCCCACACAACAACAACCCCGCACAACAACAACAACCTCGCACAACAACAACCCCGCACAACAACAACAACCCCGCACAGCAACAACCCCGCACAACAACAACAACAACAACCCCACACAGCAACAACCTCGCACGACAACAACCCCATCGTTTGGTTGACAGCGGACACGCGGACACAACGGAACGCCGGGGATTTCCACAACAAGTTGAAGAGCCCAAGCGGGGACGCGGTTAGCGACGCTGCCGCAGCGAGGTCAAGATCCACCGGCGATGAGCCAGACGCTTGACCCGCAACACAGCGGCCAGCGGTGGAGCTGGTGGGGGTGATGTCTCTCCCACCACCCCCCCCCCCCACCCCAGGTGTGGCTCACGGTGCTCTTCATCTTCCGTATCCTCGTGCTGGGAACGGCGGCCGAGGAGGTGTGGGGCGACGAGCAGTCCGACTTCAAGTGCAACACCAAGCAGCCGGGCTGCGAGAACGTCTGCTACGACCAGGCGTTCCCCATCTCGCACGTGCGCTTCTGGGTGCTCCAGGTGAGACGCGTGGAGACAGGCAGAGGTACAAAGAGACTCACAGAGACTCATAGAGATTCATAGACAGAGGTACAAAGAGACTCACAGAGACTCATAGAGATTCATAGACAGAGGTACAAAGAGACTCACAGAGACTCATAGAGATTCATAGACAGAGGTACATAGAGATTCACAGAGACTCATAGAGATTCATAGACAGAGGTACAAAGAGACTCACAGAGACTCATAGAGATTCATAGACAGAGGTACATAGAGATTCACAGAGACTCATAGAGATTCATAGACAGAGGTACATAGAGACTCACAGAGACTCATAGAGATTCATAGACAGAGGTACAAAGAGACTCACAGAGACTCATAGAGATTCATAGACAGAGGTACAAAGAGACTCACAGAGACTCATAGAGATTCATAGACAGAGGTACATAGAGATTCACAGAGACTCATAGAGATTCATAGACAGAGGTACAAAGAGACTCACAGAGACTCATAGAGATTCATAGACAGAGGTACATAGAGATTCACATAGACTCATAGAGATTCATAGACAGAGGTACATAGAGACTCACAGAGACTCATAGAGATTCATAGACACATAGAGATGCAAAGAGACTCACAGAGACTCGTAGAGACTCATAGAGATACATAGAGACTCATACAGATACATAGAGACACATTGGGATACATAGATATATAGAGATGTACAGAGACTCACGAAGACTCACAGAGATACATAGAAACACATTGAGATACATAGACACATAGAGATGTACAGAGACTCACAGAGACTCATAGAGACTCATACAGATACATAGAGACTCTTACAGATACATAGAGACACATTGGGATACATAGAGAATCACAGAGATACATAGATACATAGAGATTCACAGAGACTCACAAAGACTCATGGAGACTCATACAGATACATAGAGACACATTGAGATACATAGACACATAGAGATGTACAGAGACTCACAGAGACTCATAGAGACTCATACAGATACATAGAGACTCATACAGATACATAGAGAATCACAGAGATACATAGACACATAGACATTCACAGAGACTCACAGAGACTCATAGAGACTCATACAGATACATAGAGACTCATACAGATAAATAGAGACACATTGGGATACATAGATATATAGAGAATCACAGAGACTCTAAGCGACTCATAGAGATACACAGAGACTCATAGAGATACATAGACACATAGAGATGCACAGAGACTCACAGAGACTCATAGAGACTCATACAGATACATAGAGACTGATAGAGATACATATACACATAGAGATTCACAGAAACTCATGGAGACTCATACAGATACATAGAGACTCATAGAGATACATAGACACATATTGAGGCACAGAGACTCACAGAGACTCATAGAGTTACATAGAGACACATTGAGATACATAGATACATAGAGATTCACAGAGATTCACAGAGACTCATAGAAACTCATACAGATACATTGATTATCTATGTATCTCAATGTGTCTCTCAGAGATACATAGACACATAGAGAAATGTACGGAGACTCACAGAGACTCATAGATATATGCATAGAGACTCATAGAGATAGACAGAGACTCACAGAGATACGTGGAGGTGCAGAGAGATTCATAGAGATAGACAGAGACTCATAGCTACATAGAGACACATTGAGACTCGTAGCGATGCACAGAGACTCATATACATATACGTCTCTATGCTAACAGCACTTGCCCCAACAGTGTGTTAAGGCTATACGGGGAATCTTTGTATATCCTAAGGTGCTGCTGCTCGCTAACAGCACTTGCCCCAGCAGTCCACTAAAGGCTACACGGGGGGAACACTTTGTCGTTGTCGCCCGTGCCGCGTGGCCTCAGATCATCTTCGTGTCGACGCCCACCCTCATCTTCCTGGGCCACGTGCTCCACCTGCTGCGCGTCGAGGAGAAGCGCGGCTCCATTGTGACGTCACAGCCCCAGCAGCAGCAGCAGCAGGAGATGACGTCGCAGCAGCCACAGGAAGCAGCGTCACCACCGATCGAGGTGCGCTTAGAGGTCTGGCGACGTAATCCTTTCTACTTGCAAATCCATCGCGCAGTCGTTAGCCGTGAGGTGGCCGTCGATGGACACCACTTTGTTGTCGTACTACACCCCCACGCCGCACCTCCGGTTGCAAAATAAGTTTAACATACGTACACTACACTATACACTTACACACTACACACTACATACTACACTATACACTACACTACACACTACACTATACACTACGCTATACACTACATAATACACTATACACTATTATACACTATACACTACACTATACACTTACACACTACATACTACACTATACACTACACTACACACTACACTATACACTTACACACTACACACTACATACTACACTATACACTACACTACACACTACACTATACACTACGCTATACACTACACTATACACAAGATACTACAATATGCTGTACGCTACAACTTACACCACTATACACTACACTATACACTACATACTATACACGACGCTACACACTACACTATACATACACTATACACTACTGTAAACTACACTACACACTTCCATACAATTCACTATATACTACACTGTACACTGCAATTCACAATACACTATATACTACACTGTATCCTGCAATTCACAATACACTATACACTATATACTACACGATACACTAAGATACACACTACACTATACACTACACTAAGATACACTACACTATTCTACACTACAATACGATATACTACACTACTATACATTATACTAAACACAACATTACCATACACAACACCACTATTCTTAATTGAAAACTAATTTATTTAGAATTACTTCTTGTCATTGCTCTGTTCAGTTGGTTGGACTTCCCCTGCACCTACGCAGTACACGACACTACTGTACAATACACTACACTATACACTACACTATACACTACACTATATACTACACTACTGTACAATACACTACTAGACACTACACTACTATGCCCTACACTACAGCACATTACACAACTATATACACTACACGAACATACACTATAACACTGTACACTTCACTACTATAGACTACACTACTATACACCACACCACGATACTAAATTGACAAAGTAATTTCTTGAAGAACTGCTGCTCGTTGTTGCTTAGTGTTGTTCTCCTTCCACACCCGCACCTCGGATTAGCGCGGTTGGCTACGTACGGTGCGAAAGAATTTCAACATCAATACACGACAATATACACTATACTACACTACATACTAATATAAACACTACACTATAGACTACACTAATATACAATACACTATACACTACAATACATACTACACTATACACTACATACTACACTACACTATACATTACACTATACACTACACTAAAAACTACGATACACTACAAGATAGATATACCACAATACACACTATACTACACTACATACTAATATAAACACTACACTATACACTACATCCTACACTATACACTACTATACACTACACTATACACTACACTAATATACACGACACTATACACTACACTATACACTACAATACATACTACACTATACATTACATACTACACTACACTATACACTACACTATACACTAGATTCTACACTACACTACACACTACGAAACACTACAAGATACATACACCACAATACACACTATACTACACTACATACTAATATAAACACTACACTATACACTACATCCTACACTATACACTACACTATACACTGCACTATAAACTACGATACACTACAAGATACGATACACTACAAGATACATACACCACAATACACACTATACTACACTACATACTAATATAAACACTACAATATACACTACATTCTACACTATACACTACACTATACACTACATACTACTCCATGCACTACTATACACTACACTATACACTACACTATACACTACACTAATATACACTACACTATACACTACATACTACTCCATACACTACTATACACTACACTATACACTACACTAATATACACAACACTATACACTACACTATACACTACAATACATACTACACTATACACTACATTCTACACTACACTATAAACTAAGATACACTACAAGATACATACACCACAATACACACTATACTACACTACATACTAATATAAACACTACACTATACACTACATCCTACACTATACACTACACTAAACACTACATACTACTCCATACACTAATATACACGACACTATACACTACACTATGCACTACAATACATACTACACTATACACTACATTCTACACTACACTATACACTACACTATAAACTACGATACACCACACACTAATACTAAACTAAACACTAATACTTAACTACACACTAATACTAAACTAAACACTAATACTAAACTACACACTAATACTAAACTACACACTAATACTAAACTACACACTATTACTAAACTACGCACTATTACTAAACTACACACTATTACTAAACTACACACTAATACTAAACTACACACTATTACTAAACTACACACTATTACTAAACTACGCACTATTACTAAACTACACACTAATACTAAACTACACACTATTACTAAACTACACACTAATACTTAACTACACACTAATACTAAACTACACACTAATACTAAACTACACTAATACTAAACTACACACTAATACTAAACTACACACTAATACTAAACTACACACTAATACTAAATTACACACTAATACTAAACTACACACTATGACTAAACTACACACTAATACTAAACTACACACTAATACTAAACTACACACTAATACTAAACTACACACTATTACTAAACTACACACTAGTACTAAACTACACACTAATACTAAACTACACACTAATACTAAACTACACACTATTACTAAACTACACACTAATACTAAACTACACACTATTACTAAACTAAACACTAATACTAAACTACACACTATTACTAAACTACACACTATTACTAAACTACACACTAATACTAAACTACACACTATTACTAAACTACACACTTATACTAAACTACACACTATTACTAAACTACACACTAATACTAAACTAAACACTAATACTAAACTACACACTAATACTAAACTACACACTATTACTAAACTACACACTAATACTAAACTACACACTATTACTAAACTACACACTAATACTAAACTACACACTAATACTAAACTACACACTAATACTAAACTACACACTAATACTAAACTACACACTATTACTAAACTACACACTATTACTAAACTACACACTAATACTAAACTACACACTAATACTAAACTACACACTTATACTAAACTACACACTAATACTAAACTACACACTATTACTAAACTACACACTATTACTAAACTACACACTAATACTAAACTACACACTAATACTAAACTACACACTATTACTAAACTACACACTATTACTAAACTACACACTAATACTAAACTACACACTATTAATAAACTACACACTAATACTAAACTAAACACTAATACTAAACTACACATTAATACTAAACTACACACTATTACTAAACTACACACTAATACTAAACTACACACTATTACTAAACTACACACTAATACTAAACTACACACTAATACTAAACTACACACTAATACTAAACTACACACTATTACTAAACTACACACTATTACTAAACTACACACTAATACTAAACTACACACTAATACTAAACTACACACTATTACTAAACTACACACTATTACTAAACTACACACTAATACTAAACTACACACTAATACTAAACTACACACTATTACTAAACTACACACTAATACTAAACTAAACACTAATACTAAACTACACATTAATACTAAACTACACACTATTACTAAACTACACTAATACTAAACTACACACTAATACTAAACTACACACTATTACTAAACTACACACTAATACTAAACTACACACTAATACTAAACTACACACTAATACTAAACTACACACTAATACTAAACTACACACTATTACTAAACTACACACTAATACTAAACTACACACTATTACTAAACTAAACACTATTACTAAACTACACACTAATACTAAACTACACATTATTACTAAACTACACACTAATACTAAACTACACACTAATACTAAACTACACACTAATACTAAACTACACACTAATACTAAACTACACACTATTACTAAACTAAACACTATTACTAAACTACACACTAATACTAAACTACACATTATTACTAAACTACACACTAATACTAAACTACACACTAATACTAAACTACACACTAATACTAAACTACACACTATTACTAAACTACACACTAATACTAAACTACAAATTATTACTAAACTACACACTATTACTAAACTACACACTAATAAAATGTCAGTTTTCATTTTTCGATTTAAAGCTTTCGTGACTGCAATGATTCATCTTCTTTGGTTCTTTCGGTAAAGTCACGTAGAATGAGAATAAAATAATAAATTGATAAAATAAAATAACACAATAATATTCTCACGACGTTTCGGCCACAACACAAGCGGCCTTCATCAGGTGAAGGGACGAGACTGTCTGGTAGGACAGACAGTCTCGTCCCTGTCTGGTAGGACAGACAGTCTCGTCCCTGTCTGGTAGGACAGACAGTCTCGTCCCTTCACCTGATGAAGACCGCTTGTGTTGTGGCCGAAACGTCGTGAGAATATTATTGTGTTATTTTATTTTATCAATTTATTATTTTATTCTCATTCTACGTGACTTTACCGAAATAACCAAAGAAGATGTCAGTTTTCAGTTTCATGAATTAGGTATATAACCCTGTGAGCCATGCGGCTCTTGACTCGGATGCAACCGCAACAAAACAAAAACACGAACAAGAAAACATCTTAAAGTGACTACGTGCAACAGAAAAATCCTGGAAAGAAACAGCAAAAGTCTTCCAGAACTGCTCAACGAAGTGGAGCCTCATCATCGTCGTCGTCTGCGTGGAAAGTTATAGCAGCAGCCAAATTACTCGGAGAGAGACGCAGACTCCAAATCTACAGCAGCAGCAGGCAGCGTCAGGGTCGGGGATCGAACCCACGACCTCCTGCACACCAGGCGAGGTAGTTAACATCTCATAGCCACCGTGATGATGATGATGAGAGAGAGACACGCAAACTCCTAATCTACAGCAGCAGGCATCATCAGGGTCAGGATCGAACCCACGACCTCCTGCGTACCAGGCGAGGTAGTCAACATCTCATAGCCACCGTGATGATGATGAGAGAGAGAGACGCAAATTCCAAAAATACAGCAGCAGGCATCGTCAGGGTTGGGGATCGAACCCACGACCTCCTGCACACCAGGCGAGGTAGTTAACATCTCCTAGCCACCGTGATGATGATGATGAGAGAGAGAGACACGCAAACTCCAAATCTACAGCAGCAGGCATCATCAGGGTCAGGATCGAACCCACGACCTCCTGCGTACCAGGCGAGGTAGTCAACATCTCATAGCCACCGTGATGATGATGATGAGAGAGAGACACACAAACTCCAAATACACAGCAGCAGGCATCGTCAGGGTCAGGATCGAACCCACGACCTCCTGCGTACCAGGCGAGGTAGTCAACATCTCATAGCCACCGTGATGATGATGATGGGAGAGAAACGTCAAATATACAGCAGCAGGCATCGTCAGGGTCAGGATCGAACCCACGACCTCCTGCACACCAGGCGAGGTAGTCAACATCTCATAGCCACCGTGATGATGATGATGATAGGAGATAAACGTCAAATATACAGCAGCAGGCATCATCAGGGTCAGGATCGAACCCACGACCTCCTGCGTACCAGGCGAGGTAGTCAACATCTCATAGCCACCGTGATCATGATGAGAGAGAGAGACACACAAACTCCAAATACACAGCAGCAGCAGGCATCGTCAGGGTCAGGATCGAACCCACGACCTCCTGCGTACCAGGCGAGGTAGTCAACATCTCATAGCCACCGTGATGATGATGAGAGAGAGAGACACACAAACTCCAAATACACAGCAGCAGCAGGCATCGTCAGGGTCAGGATCGAACCCACGACCTCCTGCGTACCAGGCGAGGTAGTCAACATCTCATAGCCACCGTGATGATGATGAGAGAGAGAGACACACAAACTCCAAATACACAGCAGCAGCAGGCATCGTCAGGGTCAGGATCGAACCCACGACCTCCTGCGTACCAGGCGAGGTAGTCAACATCTCCGCGTGAGCGTGGCAGCGTCGTCGTCCATGGCGTGTCGCCCGCCAGGTGCACGTGCGCATGGAGGGGGCGCTGCTGCGGACCTACGTCTTCCACGTGCTCTTCAAGACGGCCCTCGAGGTGGCCTTCATCGTCGGCCAGTACTATCTGTACGGCTTCGGCCTGGAGACACTCTACAGGTAGGATGGGGGGGTGCCGTAGAAACACGTAGAGATCACGCAGAGACTCACAGAGAGACGTATAGAGAGATACGTAGATATACATATATAGAGAGATACGTAGAGATTCATACAGACTCATGGTGATACTTAGAGACTCATAGAGATACATAGAGATAGTTAGAGACTCATAGAGATACGTAGATATATATAGACTGATAGAGATACTTAGAGACTCATAGAGACTCATAGAGATACATAGAGACTCCTAGAGATACTTAGAGACCCATACAGACCCATAGAGATACATAGAGACTCATAGAGATACATAGAGACTCATAGTGATACATAGAGACTCACAGTGATACTTAGAGACTCATAGAGATACATAGAGACTCATAGAGATACATAGAGACTAATAGTGATACTTAAAGACTCATAGAGATACACAGAGACTAATAGAGATACACAGAGACTCATAGAGATACACAGAGACTCATAGAGATACACAGAGACTAATAGTGATACTTAAAGACTCATAGAGATACATAGAGACCCATAGAGATATTTAGAGAAACATCGTCATTGTCATTGTCGTAGTCATTGTTGTCGTTGTTGTCATTGTTGTCGTTGTCGTTGTTGTCGTTGTCGTTATTGTTGTTGTTGTCGTTGTTGTCATTGTTGTTGTCGTTGTTGTTGTCGTCGTTGTTGTTGTCGTCGTTGTTGTTGTCGTCGTTGTTGTTGTTGTCGTTGTCGTTGTTGTCATCGTCGTTGTCGTCGTTGTTGTCGTTGTTGTCGTTGTCGTTGTTGTTGTTGTTGTCGTCGTTGTTGTCGTCGTTGTTGTTGTCGTCGTTGTTGTTGTCGTTGTTGTTGTCGTTGTTGTCGTTGTTGTTGTTGTCGTTGTTGTCGTTGTTGTCGTTGTTGTCGTCGTCGTCGTTGTCGTCGTTGTTGTCGTTGTTGTCGTTGTTGTTGTCGTTGTTGTCGTTGTTGTTGTCGTTGTTGTTGTTGTCGTTGTTGTTGTCGTTGTTGTCGTCGTCGTTGTCGTCGTTGTTGTCGTCGTCGTCGTCACCATCGCTGTGCCGCAGGTGCGCACGGTGGCCCTGCCCCAACGTCGTCGATTGCTTCATCTCGCGTCCCACGGAGAAGACCATCTT
This sequence comes from Petromyzon marinus, assembly GCF_010993605.1. Classification (NCBI taxonomy): domain Eukaryota; kingdom Metazoa; phylum Chordata; class Hyperoartia; order Petromyzontiformes; family Petromyzontidae; genus Petromyzon; species Petromyzon marinus. The sequence goes on along the minus strand of NC_046134.1, from coordinate 843,683 downwards.
CATCGTCTTCATGCTCGGCGTCGCCTGCCTCTCGCTCCTCCTCAACCTCGCCGAGCTCTACCACCTCGGCTGGAAGAAGGTACGGAGGTGGGGGGGGGGGGGGGGTGGTGGTGGTGGTGGTGGTGGGGGGGTGGTGGTGGTGGTGGTGTGGGGGGTGGGGGGGTGGTTGGGTGGGGGGTGGTGGTGGTGGTGGTGGTGTGGTTGTGGTGGTGGTGGTGGTCAGTGCATCTGCATGTTCTTTATTGCAGCCCACTGGTGGCCTCATAGTGAACACTGCACTACACTATACACTACACTATACACTACACTATACACTACACTATACACTACACTATACACTACACTATACACTACACTATACATTACACTATACACTACACTATGCACTACACTATACACTACACTATAATATACACTACACTACACACTACGCTATACACTACTACACACTACGCTATACAATGTTATACATTACACACTACGCTATACACTATGATACACTATGCTACACACTACGCTACATACTACATTACACACTACACTATGCTATACACTATTCTACATACAACACTATACACTATGCTACACATTACACTACGATACACAATACACTATTGTCTTATCCTCTAATCTTACCGTACAAGTGTACAGCGCCTTAACCAAGGCGCTGTACGGTGAACAAACTATGGCACAAGATGGTTGGCGAGATGAAACGAGGTGAGTGGATGGGATATTTGCGTTAAATAAAGTGGCAGGGGTAGTGGTGGTGGTGGTGACGATGGGTGGAATAAACGAAGATGGACATTAGACGGCGGCATTAGAGGCGAGTGGCGAGGACAATGGAGGGAGAATCGAAGGGTGGGCAAGAGAGAATAATGAGTGGGGTTTAAGAGATGAGAGCGGAAGGTAGCGAGGGAGATTGTTGGACGTGCAAGGGGGCAGCCTATTGCAGTGAAGAGGGGCTACGGGAAGACGACGAGCGAATCCGACGACTCCACGCACGGAGGAGGAACAGAAAGAAACGGCGATGGTTTAGAACGCAGGGAGTTGGGCAGGAGGAGAAATTGAGATGAGAGAAGAGAGGTAAGGAGGAGCCAGGCCGTGGAGAGATTTAGAAACCAAGGGGAAGGATCTTTAATTTGAGGCTTTCGTGACTGCAGGAATCCATACGCTTTGGTTCCTACGGTAAAGTGGGAAATGGAAGGTGACATTAAAGATTATACAGGCAGTGGCGTTTTGAATTTGTTTGGAGTGGTTTGAACGCGTAACATGGCAGACTGATCATAGAGAGAATTGCAATAATTGAGTCGAGTGAAGATGAGGGAGTGCATTAGGAGTTTGGTGGCAGTAATTGTGAATGAAACGGTGGATTTAACGAATGTTCTCAAGGTGAAAACGGCAGGAATGAGTAGTGGCGGTTACGTGGTTTCAAATTTCCAAGTTTCATTTATTAGGTACAGCCCCGTGAGCCATGCGGCTCTTGAGTCGGGTGAGAAACATCTTAAAGCGACGACGGCGCAACAGAAACATCCTGGGATAAACCAGGAAAATCTTCCAGAAACCCCCTCCCACCGTATTACAACGCTGCGTGCAAAATTCCCAGTGTGATGCAAGTCAAACAATAACAACCATAAGACAACTTAGATGAAAGTTATCAGGTCAACTCCGCCCTTCCGCAAGAAACGTGGCTTCACCATGCGTTTTTTTGAAATCACCAAAAGAAAGTTATACTGCATGTGGTTAAGTTGGGAGAGTGATGAGTCGAAGACTACACCGAGGATGCGGACAGACTCTACCGGAGTAAGAGACAACGGGGAAAAGGAGAGAGTGGGACACGGAGGAGAAGAAGAATGGGAAGCTGGGAAAAAGAGGATTTGTGTTTTTGAAGGGTTCATGGAGAGAAGGCGTTGGGTCTTCCAAGACTGGATGGTGACCAGGCAGGAGGAAATGAATCATTTGGCGGGACCCCGGGGTTCCGCAAAACTCAGCTCAATAATAATTATTTTTCTTCAGTCCGCCCCACTACGTGATCCCGACAGCAACGCGCCGCCCGCCCAGACTCGCGCCAACAAGCGCCAGCAGCAGCAGCAGCAGCAGGCGGCGATCGACACGATGGGCGCCACCCCCACCGGCCAAACGCGAGCCCCCGGGGGGGCGTCCGCCGCGGTCACGCACGGCGACGACGCCCTCCGGTCAGCCGTCGATCCTCGGCTTCTTTGCCGAGGCGAGCCCCACCGCCACCCCCCCCAGGCGGTGAATTTAACGTGTTTGTGTAATTTTTCAACTTTTTACGAAACTTAGCGCAACCGAGTAGCTATCGACGAGGCCAATCGATTGACCGCTAGTTTCGTTGTCGGTAAGGCAACAAGACTCGTGTCGCTACGCGGTTTTTCCCACCCCCGGGGCAGTGATGGGACCCCGGGGTCCCGCCAATTGCTTCAAATGTGCAGAGCAAGATCTGGAGTGAAGGTGGTGAAAAGGAGACAAAAGTTGCGTGTCGTCGGGAAAATAAATGACGTGTGAGAGTGAATGATGAGAGGTGGAATTCAAGTGGAGGTCTGTATATAAACATAGAAAGGGAAGGAAAGGGTGAACGAGCGTGGTCGATTTTAGAGTTTAAATAACTTTAAAGTTCAGTTGCGGTAGGGACAGAAGAAAGGGAATATGAGGGAGGAGGAACATGGTGGATAAGGCTATTTTGAGTTGAGAATAATTGATGGGGTGAGGTGCAAGGGAGGACATCAGAGCCGTGAAAGTAGTCTTGTCCTGCTAACTCAAGGGCGGATGGAAAGTGCGATAACAATGAGAGATAGGACGCCCGATTTTCAGATGAGGGATTAATCCAAGGTTGTGGGGGGGGGGGTGGCTTAGTTGAGGGGAGCCGAGGTCGGAGGGGAGCTGGTGAATCAAAAGAGAGAGAGAGAGCGTTGGAAGGAGTGGTAGATGCTGCATCAAGAGGGAGAGAGCTGAAATCAGGTATAGGGGGTAGATGAACGAGGTGCTGGCGATCAGGGAGCTGATTGAAAGGGAACGGAGATTACGGTGGAGGAGTAGGGGAGCAGACATGCGGGAAGAGGATGAGCGTGAAGGAAATTCAATAGCGTGGAAGAGGAGGAGGTAATCAGAAGGGGGACGTGGGGCAACTGTAACTAAAGATGAGTTCGAGGGTATGATCAGAGGAGTGGGTGTGAGGAGAGGGTAGAAGGTGGAGATCAGAAGAGTTGACGAGAGGAAGAATAACAGGTCCCTGCAGGGTGGGCTGGTAGGAACAGTGGAATTTTTCACTTCGTTAAAGTATTGAAAGGGGACGGACGGACGGACACAAAATCTATTGCAGGCTGGTACACTCAGTTCACAACTTCGTTCCTACCAGTAATAGAAGCGATAGAGGGAGTGCTGAGGTTGAGGTCACCCAGGAGGATGAATGGGCGGAGAAGAGGGTGGAAAGTGGAAAGGAAACATTCCAGCTGATCGAAGAAGAGTGAAGAGGGACCCCGGTGGCCAATAAACAGTGAGGAAAGAGCTCGGGTAAGGGAAGATTAAATTTCGATTTAAAGCTTTCGTGACTGCAGGGATTCATCTTCTTGGTCCTTTCGGTAAAGTCACCACCACGTAGAATGGAAATAAAATAATGAAAATAAAACATAACAAAACAGAATAAAAATAAAATAATTATTTTTATGATTTTATTTCCATTCTACGTGACTTTACCGAAAGAACCTAGAAGATAAGGGAAGGTTGTCCCATCGCCGGGCGACAGGCGATGGGACAACCCGCTGACCGCACAAGGCTGTGAAGGAACTGCCCAGCGCGGGCGGTGGAGCGTACCGACGTGGCAGCTGCCTCAGGCGGGGGACGATGGAACAGAACCCCGCAGCCGCACAGCCCCGGTGTCGGAGCGGCCCGGTGCAGGAAATGGAGCAGCACCGCGAGGGGGCTGTTCGACATCGGCGACGGAGCGCGGCCCATGCCGAGCGTGTTTGAAAGTGGCCGTGCAAGGATGCGTGCGTGTGAACGCGAACGTGAGAGCGGGTCGGGGGTTGTCAGGACTGCAGGATAGCGGCCTCACTGTGGGCGAGGATGGCGCAAAAAGTAAAAGGGGAAAACAAAAGGACACTTTGGAAAAATGGGTCGTGGAGAGAGCAGGAGAAGAAGAGGACGACGAAGAGGACACGAGTGGGATGAATGGGCGGGAGGGGAGAAAAGCGGGAAAGAAATTTGTGAGCGGAATAGCTGCTGCTGGCATCTTGACAAACAGGATTTTTGATGCACTATTACACTACGGTATATTATGCTATACACTGGGATAAACTACGCTATACACTACAATACACTATTCTTGGTTATTTACCGAAAGAGCCAAGAACATGAATCCCTGCAGTCACGAAAGCTTTAAATCGACAAATACAATACGCTACACCACATACCACCCTATACCCTACACTATACACTACTATATATGTACTCTTTGGTTCTTTTGGTAAAGTCAGCTAGAAAAGATAAGAGACCACGACATTTCGATCGCAACACAAACGACCGTCTTCAGGTGAGAGAGAGAAAGCTCAGTTTAACGCGTAGGCTTTCGCGACCAATAGCATTCATAAGAAAGGTTTTTGGGTTAGATCGCGTTATTTATAAATGTGTCGTAACCCTCCACCACCCGACACGGCCAAACAGTAAAAAATGTGTCACGTTTACAAAGGACAAATAGTTCACGACTTTAGCCCACAGGTGTGTTGAAGAGTGAATCAACATCATTGCTACTGAAACAAGATCTTATGTAGGCTTGAGATGGGTGCAGCCTCAGGGTAAGAGAGGCGGGGCGAGAGATGGTCTGCTAGACACTACGCTACACACTTCGCTATACACTGTACCTACGCCCTACACTATACACCACAATATACTCTGCCATGTACTACAATACACTACACTACACACTACACTATACACTACGATATACTCCGCTGTACACCACGCTACACGCTTCGCGACACACCACGCCTATACTCTACACTCTACACTACGATATACCCCGCTGTACACCACGCTACACGCTTCGCGACACACCACGCCTACACTCTACACTATACACTACGATATACTCCGCTGTACACCACGCTACACGCTTCGCGACACACCACGCCTATACTCTACACTATACACTACGATATACTCCGCTGTACACCACGCTACACGCTTCGCGACACACCACGCCTACACTCTACACTATACACTACGATATACTCCGCTGTACACCACGCTACACGCTTCGCGACACACCACGCCTACACTCTACACTCTACACTACGATATACTCCGCTGTACACCACGCGGCATATTACTCTACAGACCCCGCGCTATTGCCACCCCTCCTCGTCCCGGCAGCTGCGCCGCGGCGTCTCCACAGAGGAGGTGTCGGGCGCCGAGCTGCTCGAGGCCTCCGCGGCGACCTCCAACTGGGCCGCGTCCTCGCCGAGGGGCGCCCCCGAGGACGCGGCCGCGGCCGCCTACCTGAGCTGCCCCCATTACACCGCCGCCGGCTGTCACTCGTGCGCCGCACGTGCCGCCCGCGGCGACTTCATGAAGCTCGTGCCGGCCTCCGGGGCGGCGGGCGAAGGCGGCTGCGGCACCGGCGGAATCGGAGGAGGAGGAGGAGGAGGAGGAGGAGGCGCCGGCGTCGACGGCCGCGACGGCGCGGCCGCGGCCGGGCGGGCCCCGGCGAAGGGGCCGCCGGGGATGATGCCGGGGACGCGGCCGGGCGCCGTCTCTGAGAGCGCGGCACCGCCTCCGGCCGTGGGGGCTGTCGCGGGGCCCCCCGTGACGGCCGTCCGGGTCGAGCAGGGCCTCGGGGCTCCGATGCCCGGTGCCTTCGCTGCCTCGGCCGCTTCGCACCAGCGGCGGCAGCGGCAGCAGCAGCAGCTGCAACATCAGCAGCACGAGCAGCACGAGCAGCAGCAGCAGCAGCAGCAGCAGCGGCGGCAGGCCACCTTTCACGCCTACCCATCGCCCCACACGATCATCGGGCCCTCGGAGTCGACGCTCAACTGCCTGCAGTCCGTGGCGCACTTCACGCAGGCCGTGGTGAACCCGGGCGGCGCGCAGCCCCAGGCGGCCACGGGGGCGCGGCTCGTCCGCGACGCCGCCAAGGTGCAGGACTACGGAGCGCCGGGCCCGGCCGGCTCGCCACAGGCCGCCAACGCGCAGGAAGAGGAGGCGGCGGGCGGTGGTGGCGGTGGTGGCGGTGGTGGCGGTGGCTTTGTGCGACCCGTCGCCCACTTCACGCAGGCCGTGCTCAACTCGAGCTCGCCGCAGGGCGCGCTCGGCTTCCCGCGCGTCGCCTTTAACGCCCCGCAGCCTCTGCCGCCTCCTCCTCCCGCTCCGGTCGCGATGGCATCGCCGCCGCCGTCGGCCGCGCCCGACTGCTACGACATCGCCCGGCCGCTGGCGCCCGGCGCTCAGGGACTCGCGCCGCCCGCTCAGTCCAACGCGGGATTGGGGAGCGCTGAGGCCTTCGGCCTAGGCCTCGTGCCCGATCCTGCCGGACGGATCATAGTGAATACTCAGCAGCAGCAGCAGCAGCAGCTGCAGTGGCTGCAGCAACCGCAGCAGCCGCAGCAGCAGCAGCAGCCGCCGCCGCAGGCTTCACCGCAGCTGCAGGCCCGTGGCTACGGAAGGCCTCAAGCACAGCCGATGGCTCGATTCTCGCAACGGCCGCCGCAGCTGTATCACCACCACCAGCAGCACCAGCAGCAGCAGCAGCAGCACCACCAGCAGCAGCAGCACCAGCAGCAGGCGCAGTCAGTCTCGCAGCACAGGCGCTCAGCCCGCACGTGCCGCCCAGGGGGTGGGAACAACGGCGGCAGCGGCAGCAGCCGGAGAGCAAGGGCCGATGACCTCACAGTGTGATGACCACGTGACGTGTCGGGGGAGGTGGGCGGGGATGGGGGGGTGGGGATGAAGGAGGGGTGGAGAGAAGTGTGGGAGGAGGCTCGTGAAGGACGCCGCCGCTGGGCAGTTGGAGGCAGTCGCCCCTCCAGCAACAACGGAGGGCGGAGGGGCGACGCTCACAACAGCGAGCGGAGCGCCGGGCGATGACGCGGCAGCACGCCATCTTTGTGCGATAGTTGGCCCGGAAAGCCGCTGCCGCTGCTCCTGCTGCTACAAGGACGGCGACGATGATGATGATGATGATGACGGCGGTGACGATGATGGCGATGATGATGATGATGGCGATGATGACGATGATGACGGCGATGGTAACGGCGGTGATGATGATGACGATGATGATGAAGATGGCGATGATGACGATGATGATGACGATGATGATGACGATGATGACGACGATGATGACGACGATGATGATGATGACGATGATGACGATGATGATGACGGCGGTGATGATGATGACGGCGATGATGATGATGATGACAATGATGATGACGGCGGTGATGATGATGACAATGATGACGGCGGTGATGATGATGACGGTGATTATGACAATGATGACGATTACGGCGATGATGACGGTGGTGATGTTGATGACGATGATGATGACGGCGATGATGACGGTGGTGATGTTGATGACGATGATGATGACGGCGATGATGACGGTGGTGATGATGATGACGATGATGATGATGGCGATGATGACGGCGATGATGACGGCGGCGATCATGATGATGATGATGATGACGGCGATGATGACGGTGGTGATGATGATGACGATGATGATGACGATGATGATGACGGCGACGATGATGACGGCGGCGATCATGATGATGATGGCAGTGCGTCGAACTGCATCGCATTGCACCTCGCGCGTTCACGGAAATCGCCACTTTGCCCGCCTAAGACCCCCCCCCCGTGAGGGGGGGGGGGGGGGTGAAACGAGGGAAGGGAGACCCAGACGGAGGGAAGGGGACGTTCCCGGAGGAACAAATTTTCATGGAAGCATCTTCCGTGTGATCTATTGATGTGCCTTGACATTAATTTATTTTGTTGTTGTTGCAAGACTAGAGTTTACATATTATATAGTATATATACACACACACGCACACATATACACACATACATAGTACATAGTATATACACACGTAATATATAGTATATAAAGACAAAGATCCCCCGTATAGCCTTACGAGACTGTTTGGGGCGAGTGCTGTTAGCGATCACGTTTGAAGGTCGGCACGGCACACGAGCGGATGGGTGGCCAGCACCACGCCCGGCCGCCTTTGTCTCCCCAGTGGCGATGTTTACTACACACCGCTACACCAGGTACTCATTTGAGGCTGAGTCGGCCTACGTGAGGCCCGGGACCGCTCCAGATAATCGTCACTGGCGGTGTTGGTGACGCTTATCCGTGAGCGGAAATCGAACTCGGGACAACCGAGTTCGTAGCGCAGATATATACACACACACACAACACCCTCACCCCACGTAATAACAAAACATGATTTCATATTTTTCGGAGGTGGAGGGGGAGGAGGGAGGAGGGGAGGGTCAGAGGTTACACGGGGTTGAGAGAGGGCTCGGGCGAGGGTAGGGGAGAGAGGGGATGGGGGAGAGATGTGAGCTTGCTCCGTATGTTGGATCACGTGGTTTGCCCTACCTCGTTTCCTCTGTGCCCATCCGCTCGGTGAGTTCACCGGTAAGCCGGGGAGGAAGTTTGCCCATTGGACCCTCGCTCGAACGCCCACGCAACCACGTGGGAGGGTCGCGGATTTCACGGCTCCATTGGAGCAAGGCCGTAATTATAATAAATATTAGGGGGGACACATCCCCCCCTCCCCCCAATATTCAAATATGCTCAAAATGTCCCCCCCCCCAATATTTTGCATGGTAAAAAAAAAATTGCGATGCTATGTAAATAAAAACAAGAATTTGCTAAACCTTGGCCACAATATCTGGACTTGTCTTTAAATAAATCAATGCATACATTTCTGTTCATATGATTGTGGTTATGGTTGTACTTTCTGAATCCCTAATCTCTGCCGTTACACAATGAAATGGTAAAACAGTAAAAATAGAGCAATGTAATGCAATTCACTATTCGACAAAAATGTAAAAAAAAAGAAGTCCATCCCATGTGTTAGTGAATATTTAAATATTTTAGGCAGGAAATGAATTAAAATTTTTTAGATATTTTTCTGGGTTGGGACCAGGGGCGGAGCCAGGATTTTCAGCCAGGGGTGACATTGAACAAATGTTAATTTCAAGAATGATTTAGAGAGTCAGGCTGTTGAACTGTAGACGCCATCGGTTGGCGACACACTCTGACAATGCAGTTGCACTAAGTCCGCCAGACCGAGTGTCGTACACTTATACAGCAGAATGTTTCAGATTTTCGATTAAAAAAAAATTTCGGGGGTGACAATTGTCTACCCTGTCACCCCCCCCGGCTCCGCCCCTGGTTCGGACCCCCAGACACCCTGAAAGATTTCGTCTTCCCTCCAATGTTGACTCCATGGCTACGGCCTTGCATTGGAGGACGAGGAGGAGGCAAGAAGACCAAACAAAGACCTCAGATGCAAAGGGTGTGCTTGGTGGTGGTAGTAGTCGATAAGATGCAGCAGGTTGGCAAAGTAGTAGGGTGGGCACAGACGGTGGTTGCATCTGCCGGTCATCCGAGTCGGTGGGTCTGTCCTGAGGCCTCCTGCCAGCGGGCGATCGATGCTTCACTTGGCCTAAACGTGCATATAGCCTGGCACGGGCGTCGTGGTGACGGGTACACACACGCACACACACACACAGATGCACACAACAACAACCGCCATTCGCCACTAAGTGGCGGTGACGTCACCACGACGCTTCTGCCAGGCCATGTGCACCTTGAGGCCACGTGAAGTGTCGAACGCCCGCTGGCAGGAGGTCACGGGGCAGACCCAGGTGCCACGGGTCGACTGACTGAGATGACTGAGATGACTGGCTGATGCACCACCTGTGCCCCCTACTGTGCCAACCTGCTATGCTTTAGCCACCCGGCGCTCCGTTCGTTGTTGTGAGCGTCGCTCCTCCACCCTCCGTTGTTGTTGGAGGGCGACTACCTCCAACTGCCCAGTAGCGTCCTTAACGAGCCTCCTCCACAGAGGCCGATCTTGACACCGCTGGTACCAGTCATCAGCAAGTCCACTCAGCTCCACGTCCTCCTGTACCACATCACTCCATCTCTTCTCTAGCCCGTGCCGTGCCCGTTTAGCCCCCTCGATCCGGCCGAACAAAAGCTGTTTCGGCATGCGGTGGCTGGGCATGCGGGCTACATGACCCAGCCAACGCAGCCTTGCCTGCCGGAGGAGCTCACCGATGGGACCTTGCCCAGCTCTTTCAAGGATTTGTGAGCTCCTCACACAATCCAGTCTTGCTAAACCCAGGATGGATCGAAGGCAGGCCAGCCTAAATGTTTAAGATGCACACACACACGCACACAGGGATACACACACGCACACCGAGATACATATGCAGCAATATCTCCCGTCAGCAGCGAGCACTTCAACACTTCACGTGACAACCTCAAAGTGCACCTGGCCTGGCACGAGAACCGTGGTGACGTCGCCGCCACTGAGTGGCATTGACAGTCGACAATGATGATAATACCATAATTTATAACAAACTCATTCTTATTCTTGGTTCTTTCGGTAAAGTCACATAGAAGGGAAACAATAAAATAATAAAAATATAAAACAATTAAATTCTCACGACGTTTCGACTACAACACAAGCAATCATCATCAGGTGTGAAAACCACAACAAGAAAATTTGAAAAAAGTGGCGGTTATTTTAACGTTAGCACCACGGAGAGCGATTTGGCAGTTTTGTTCAGATGGACGAGTCCAGCTATGTTCGGAAAACAGGAGGGGGGAGACGAAAAATAATGGATGCGGTCTGAAAGTCACCTTATGATGGACTCGTCCATCTGAACAAAACTGTCAAATCTCTACTCTTTGGATCTATTCGGTAAAGTCACGTAGGTAAAAAACAAAACAACAAAAATCACGACGTTTCGGCCACAACACAAGCGGCCTTCATCAGGTGAAGGGACCAGACTGTCTCGAAGATCGTTGTCTGAGCGTGGCTGTGTTTCACTCCAGCGCAGTCTTCGAGACAGTCTGGTCCCTTCACCTGATGAAGGTCGCTTGTGTTGTGGCCGAAACGTCGTGATTATTGTTGTTTTATTTTTTACCTACGTGACTTTACCGAATAGAACCAAAGAGTATCGATCCTTGCAGTCACGAAAGCTTCAAATCTAGAATTGTCAAATCTCTCTCCGCCACTTTTTTCAAATTTTCTTGCTGTGGTTTTCACACCCTGATGATGAGTGCTTGTGTTGCAGTCGAAACGTCGTGAGAATTTTATTGTTTTATATTTTTTTATTATTTTATTGTTTCCCTTCTAACGTGGTGGTGACTTTACCGAAAGAACCAAGAATACGAATCCCTGCAGTCACGAAAGCTTTAAATCAAAATTTAAACTCATTCTTCTTTGTTTTGCTGCCGCCGCTGCTGGGTGGGTGGTGGGGAGGGTGGTGTCCCAGAACGCGAATCGTGTTTGAAGGTCTACACGAGTTAGCGGGCCCGTAGTGCTCACCAGGTGAGATTTAAAGGCGCGATTATTCGAAAAATAAATAAAAAGAGATTGCCAAGCGGGACTCGAGATTTCTCCTTCCCTGCCGCCCCTCTCCCATATAATGGACCCGGGGAAGGATGAGGAGGGAGGGGCGAGGGGGCAAATGTCACGATCGCTGGCTGCTGCAGGCAAAAAGGAACTCCGTGTCCCTTCCACGGTAAGCAAACAGAGGGGGCGCGCTCGAGCGAGCGAGCAAGCGTGGGGTGGGGTGGTTGGGGGCGTTCCTCGTGAGTGGGAGGCAACTTAGACGCGGAGTGAGGAGTGATGGGTAGGTGACGCGATTTAGATCGGGGCTACAACATGCTGGATATTCGGAGTTTGCGTGTCTCTCTCTCTCATCATCATCATCACGGTGGCTAGGAGATGTTAACTACCTCGCCTGGTGTGCAGGAGGTCGTGGATTTGATCCTGACCCTGAAGATGCCTGCTGCTGGATATTTGGAGTCTGCGTCTCTCTCTCTCTCATCATCATCACGGTGGCTATGAGATGTTAACTACCTCGCCTGGTGCGCAGGAGGTCGTGGGTTCGATCCCGACCTTGACGATGCCTGCTGCTGCTGCTGTAGATTTGGAGTCTGGGTGTCTCTCTCTCATCATCATCACGGTGGCTATGAGATGTTAACTACCTCGCCTGGTGCACAGGAGGTCGTGGGTTCGATCCCGACCTTGACGATGCCTGCTGCTGCTGCTGTAGATTTGGAGTCTGGGTGTCTCTCTCTCATCATCATCACGGTGGCTATGAGATGTTAACTACCTCGCCTGGTGTGCAGGAGGTCGTGGGTTCGATCCCGACCTTGACGATGCCTGCTGCTGCTGCTGTAGATTTGGAGTCTGCATCTCTCTCTCTCCCTCCGTGGTCGCGTGGATTTTTCCCCGGGTTTCCACCCCTCCACGTTTAGAATTAACGTCACCACGCGTAAAGTCACGTAGAAGGGACTTTACCGAAAGAACCAAGAATATGTCACCACGCGTCTTAGACGATTTGCCTGCTGCTATAAATTCCCACGATGATGACGTTGATGACGACGGTGATGATGATCCCACGTGGTGGAGCTGCTATCATTTGTGATAGCCACGGCCGTTTCTGAATAAAGAGTTGCTCCAGGGCAGCTCAGCGGTGGGGGGGGGGGGGGGGCCTTACACCAGGAGACAATTAAAATAATTCAATCTTGATTTGAAGCTTTTCGTGACTGCAGGAATCCATTCTCTTCGGTGACTTTACCGAAATAACTAAATTCAGTTATTTTGTTGTTGTGCATAATTGCAGGACCACACACACACACAACCCTTTGCCCAACAGAGTTCACAAATGATGCCTCAAAAATCCGCGCCCCGACGAGGCTTTCGAGACGACCGGCAGAGCGGGGCGATAATTAAATAGGCGGCCAACGTGCTCGTCGGCTACGCCAAGCTCGCCGTACACAGGGCGAGGAAGGTGGCCCTGGAGGGGAAACGTCCGGCCAGCAGCCTGGGCATCTTCCGCGCTCTGGTCGGAGCCAGGGTGTGGGCTGGAGTTACGGCCACACGCGGCTGACCCACGCCGTGCCGGCCTTCAAGGAGCGGTGGGCGCTGGAGGAGGGCCGCGTGCTCGGTGGCAGATGACGTTAGAGAGCTCTGTGCGTGCAGATTGTGAGCTACCCGTCGGAGGCCGTAGGACTGCGGGAAGGGCTGCGTGCAGATGCAGCACTTGTCGTAGTTATAAAAAAGAGAGAGAGCGAGGGAAAGAGAGCGACATAGAGTAGGATGAGAGGGGTAGAGAGAGAGAGGGGTAGAGAGAGAGGGGGTAGAGAGAGAGGGGGTTGAGAGAGGGAGGGGGTAGAGAGAGAGGGGGTTGAGAGAGGGAGGGGGTAGAGAGAGAGGGGGGGCAGAGAAGGGGGTAGAGAGAGAGGGGGGGTAGAGAGAGAGGGGGTAGAGAGAGAGAGAGGGGGTAGAGAGAGAGAGAGAGGGGGGGTAGAGAGAGAGGGGGGTAGAGAGAGAGGGGGGTAGAGAGAGAGAGGGGGGGTAGAGAGAGAGAGGGGGTAGAGAGAGAGGGGGGTAGAGAGAGAGGGGGTAGAGAGAGAGAGGGGGGGGTAGAGAGAGAGGGGGTAGAGAGAGAGGCGGGTAGAGAGAGAGGGGGTAGAGAGAGAGAGGGGGTAGAGAGAGAGAGAGGGGGTAGAGAGAGAGAGGGGGTAGAGAGAGAGAGAGAGGGGGTAGAGAGAGAGAGGGGGTAGAGAGAAATGGGGTAAAGAGAGAGGGGGTAGAGAGGGGGTAGAGAGAGAGGGGGTAGAGAGAGAGAGGGGGTAGAGAGAGAGAGGGGGGTAGAGAGAGAGGGGGTAGAGAGAGAGGGGGTTAGAGAGAGAGAGGGGGGTAGAGAGAGAGAGAGAGGGGGTAGAGAGAGAGAGGGGGTAGAGAGAGAGGGGGTAGAGAGAGAGGGGTTAGAGAGAGTGAGGGGGGTAGAGAGAGAGGGGGGTAGAGAGAGAGGGGGGGGGTAGAGAGAGAGAGGGGTAGAGAGAGAGGGGTTAGAGAGAGAGGGGGGTAGAGAGAGAGGGGGGTAGAGAGAGAGGGGGGTAGAGAGAAAGAGGGGTAGAGAGAGAGGGGGTAGAGAGAGAGAGAGGGGGGTAGAGAAAGAGAGGGGGTAGAGAGAGAGGGGGTAGAGAGAGAGGGGGTAGAGAGAGAGGGGGTAGAGAGAGTGAGGGGGGTAGAGAGAGAGGGGGGTAGAGAGAGAGGGGGGGGGGTAGAGAGAGAGAGGGGGTAGAGAGAGAGGGGGTAGAGAGAGAGGGGGTAGAGAGAGAGGGGGTAGAGAGAGAGGGGGTAGAGAGAGAGGGGGTAGAGAGAAGGAGGGGGGTAGAGAGAGAGGGGGTAGAGAGAGAGGGGGTAGAGAGAGAGGGGGTAGAGAGAGAGGGGGTAGAGAGAGAGGGGGTAGAGAGAGAGGGAAGGGGTAAGAAGGAGGAGATCAGAGCAAGACATGTTTTGTTAAATTTTTCATTTAAAAAGGGGGGGTTTACATAAAGCGAAGCATTAACAAACACAAAACCGAAATGATGAACGGAGCAAAGTGCCGACTACACCGATGGTAAAAAAAAGAAAATTAAAAAGAATCAAAGATGACGAAATGGCGTGAACCTTTCTCTGGCGAACAATCACAGGATTGAGTCACGATGATCAAACACCGCCGATTTTCACACTCGGGGGGGGGGGCGGGGGGGGGGCACCATCGTGTCCGCCAGTAGCCACACGCAGACCGCGTGGTGAAACATCCAAACAAAAATGCGTTTTGTAATAGGGGGGGAGTTTTTTTTGTACTCTTTGGTTTCTTCGGTAAAGTCACGCATGTAGAAATACCGTAAAATTATATTAAAATAAATCAATCACGACGTTTTTTTCTCCCCCCCCCCACTTTTACATCTGGCAACGAAATTGAAAGCTTTTATTTTTCTCACGAGGAATCATGTTTACATTTTGACCACGAAACTTGCGGTCAAAATGCAAACAAAAAAAGACGCTTTGATAATATATGATGATGATGATGCATTGTCCTTGAATCTGATTGGTCCACACCAGAGACGGCTTTCTTTTGAGCCTCGTCTCAATTGGTGCTCGCCCAGAGGACAACGCCAAAAGGCGTCACACAGCTCAAAGACAATGCCACTAATCAAAGTAATGGGGGCTCGGGGTGAGCATCTACATCATCATTAGACCTCCTTTGCCAGTACCAAAATATAATAATAGGGGGGGTTTCCCCCTTTTTTCTGGCAACAAAAATGAAACCTTTTTTCTTTTACAAGGAATAATGTTTCTTTAATAAACACAATTCTTACTGCGGAGGGAGCTGGTAGTAGGAACGTTGGGTTGCTCGGTCAATGGCCAGGGTCAACAACGGGCGGCACCACCACGTGGTGTGTTCCGCACAAATATTTCCGACTGTGAGGGCGGGCACAAGCCGGCATGAGTAGGTTAAACGTTGAGTTTTATAAGGGGGGCACCACGGGGTGACCAGCCCCTCCCCACCCAGCCCCACCCTCCCCACCCAGCCCCACCCCACCCAGCCCCTCCCCACCCAGCCCCTCCCCACCCAGCCCCACCCTCCCCACCCAGCCCCTCCCCACCCAGACCCTCCCCAACCAGCCCCTCCCCACCCAGCCCCAGCCCCACCCCTCCCACCCCCCACCCAGCCCCTCCCTCCCCCACCCAGCCCCTGCCCACCCTCCCCACCCAGCCCCTCCCTCCCCACCCAGCCCCTCCCCACCCTCCCCATCCAGCCCCACCCCTCCCATTTTTGGATGCACGACGGACGGACACAATAATCCCCTGTGGGCTGGTGGTGTAACCAGGAGGTTACTACCAGCATCACAATACAATGCGTTTGGCAGTGCTACGTGCGTTTCATGTTCTCTGGCTCTTTCGGTAAAGTCACGTAGATAGAAAAAATATAATAAGAAAATAATATAGTGGACAGAAATTATTGAAAGCACTACACGATTCAAGTAAACATCGTTTTAATTCGAAGCTTTCGTGACTGCAGGAATTACTCTTTGGTTATTTCGGTAAAGTAATGTAGAAAGAAAAATAAATTAAATAATAGAGTACGACGTTTCGATTGCAACACAAGCAGTCGTCATCAGGTAGAACTACATTTGAGAGACAGACAGAACACAGACACGGAGACACATAGACAGACACACAAGCAGAGAGAGACAACACAGAGACACAGAGAGAGAGACACACACAACATAGACACACAGACAGACACACAAGCAGAGAGAGACAACACAGAGACACACAGAGAGAGACACACACAACATAGACACACAGACAGACACACAAGCAGAGAGAGAGACAACACAGACACACAGAGAGAGACACACAACATAGACACACAACAGAGACACACAAGCAGAGAGAGACTCACACACAGACACACAGAGAGAGAGACTCACACAGAGACACACAGAGAGAGACACAAGCAGAGACACACAGACAGACACACATGCAGAGAGAGACAACACAGAGACACACAGAGAGAGAGACAACACAGAGACACACAGAGAGAGAAACACACAGAGAGAGACTCACACAGAGACACACAGAGAGAGACACACAACATAGACACACAGACACACAAGCAGAGAGAGACAACACAGAGACACACAGAGAGAGACACACAACATAGACACACAGAGAGAGACACACAACATAGACACACAGAGAGAGACACACAAGCAGAGAGAGAGACAACACAGAGACACACAGAGAGAGACACACAACATAGACACACAGAGACACACAGAGAGAGACAACACAGAGACACACAGAGAGAGACACACAACATAGACACACAGAGACAACACAGAGACACACACAGAGACACACAGATAGACACAACATAGACACATAGAGAGACACACAAGCAGAGAGAGACACACACAGAGACACACAGAGAGAGAGAGACTCACACAGAGACACACAGAGAGAGACACACAACATAGACACACAGACACATAAGCAGAGAGAGACAACACAGAGACACACAGAGACACAAAGACACACACAGAGACACACAGAGAGAGACACACAACATAGACACACAGATAGACACGCAAGCAGAGAGAGACTCACACAGAGACACACAGAGACACAACGACACACACAGAGACACACAGAGAGAGACACACAACATAGACACACAGAGAGACACACAAGCAGAGAGAGACACACACAGAGACACAGAGAGAGAAAGAGAGACTCACACAGAGACACACAGAGAGAGACACACAACAGAGACACAGACAGACACACAAGCAGAGAGAGACAACACAGAGACACACAGAGAGAGACACACAGCATAGACACACAGACAGACACATAAGCAGAGAGAGACAACACAGAGACACAGAGAGAGAGACATATAACATAGACACACAGATAGACACACAAGCAGAGAGAGACACATACAGAGACACAGAGAGAGACAACACAGAGACACACAGAGAGAGACACACACAGAGACACAGAGAGAGAGAGACTCACACAGAGAGAGACACACAACAGAGACAAACAGAGAGAGACAACACAGAGACACACAGAGAGAGACACACACAGAGAAACAGAGAGAGACTCACACAGAGACACACAGAGAGAGAGACACACAACAGAGACACACAGACAGACACACAAGCAGAGATAGAGACAACACAGAGACACACATAGAGAGACAACACAGAGACACACAGAGAAAGAGACACACAGCATAGACACACAGACAGACACACAAGCAGAGAGATTCCTAGATATGATTCCTTGTAAAAAAAGTTTCAGTTTGGTGTTTTAACATCTTAACGCAGCTGTTTTGTTGACAGACAAAAAGGCGGAAAACTTATACTGGTAGGAACGAGGTTGTAAACTGAGTGTACCAGCCTGCAATAGATTAATGTGTCCATCCGTCCGTCCCCTTTCAATACTTTAACGAAGTGAAATCTCGTGCTGTTGGGTGTAAAAAAATTCCAATGTTCCTACCAGCCCACCCTGCAGGGACCTGTTTCTCATCACGCTTCTGATTTGTTTTGTTTGCCATATTGATCAGTGAGCCGGGGGGCGGCGGGGCTGCCTTACCTGGTAAAATAAAAGTGTTTTGTTTAGTTGAATTTGTTTTGAGTTTACTCAGCGGGCTGTGTGAGTCTCCTGCGGAATGCCACCGCCACCACCGCCACCACCACCATCACCGCCACCACCACCACACCCACCGCCATCACCGCCACCGCCACCACCGCCACCACCACCATCACCGCCACCACCACCACACCCACCGCCATCACCGCCACCACCACCACCGCCACCACCGCCACCACCACACCCACCGCCACCGCCATCACCGCCGCCACCACCACCACCACACCCACCGCCACCACCATCACCGCCACCACCACCACCGCCATCACCACACCCACCGCCACCACCGCCACCACCACCACCATCACCGCCACCACCACCATCACCACCACCGCCACCACCACACCCACCGCCACCGCCTCCACCACCACCAACGCCACCACCACCACCAACGCCACCGCCACCACCACCACCAACGCCACCACCACCGCCGCCGCCACCACCTGCACCACCACCACTACCACACCCACTGTGACTCAGGCCGCGAATATTTTTAGCTTTTTTCAGAAACCCGTTCGGTGCCATTCCCCCTCTCTCACCGCTTCTCTCTCCCCCCCCCATCTCTGCTGCTGCTGCTGATGATGAGACACCGAATGTCAAAAGCGAACCTTGCCTATAAACATCTGGGGCAGTTCAGCTGTAGCGTTGCTTCATGCAGAGCCCCTGGGACTGCTGCTGATGATGCTGATGATGATGCTGATGATGATGATACACTGAAAATATAAAAAAAACCGGTCCCGTAAGCGGTTATGTCCGAAATTGCACGTGGCCCTCCCTTAGGTCGACTCAGCCTCAACTGGGCAACACGGTGCGATTTTGTGCTCAAACAGCGCTCGCTGGAGAGACAAAGGCAGCCGGGCGCGGTGCTGCTCCACCCACAACTCGCACACCCCCTCCCCACACATTCCTCGTGTGTCGAAGTCTCCGCGCCTTCAGAGGGCGCTGCCGCTGGCTGCTTGCGAACAGCACTTGCCCCGACCAGGCTGCCAAGGCTACACGGGGGACCTTTGTCTCTGCGCGCGAGGGTGACGGCGCAGAGGAAGCTTCGCCCGTGACGAGGTTTGGGAGGAGCTCCGTTGCGAACCCAAGAAGCTCCATCATCATCATCACGATCATCGTCATTTGTTTACAATCCCACAAGGACTCACACAATGAGTCACCCACTTTCCCCACTCCGTTGTGTTTGTCTTTCTGTGCGTGTGTGTGTGTCTGTGCGTGTGTGTGTGCGTCTGTGTGTGTGTCTGCGTGTGTGTCTGTGTCTTTCTCTCTGTGTGTCTGTGTGTGTGACTGTGTGTCTGTGTGCGTCTTTGTGTGTCTGTGTGGGTTTCTGTATCTTTGTGTCTCTGTGTGTGCGTCTGTGTGCGTCTCTGTGTGTCTGTGTCTCTGTCTTTGTGTCTCTGTGTTTCTTTGTGTCCCTGTGTTTGTCTGTGTGTGTGTCTGTGTATGTCTTTGTGTCTGTGTGTGTCTGTGTGTGTCTTCGTGTCTCTGGGTGTGTCTGTGTGCGTCTCTGTGTGTCTGTGTCTCTGTCTTTGTGTCTCTGTGTCTCTGTTTCTTTGTGTCTCTGTGTCTGTGTGTGTGTCTGTGTATGTCTTTGTGTCTGTGTGTGTGTCTGTGTGTGTCTTCGTGTCTCTGTGTGTGTCTGTGTGCGTCTCTGTGTCTGTCTCTGTCTTTGTGTCTCTGTGTCTTTGTGTCTCTGTGTTTGTGTCTGTGTTTCTTTGTGTCTCTGTGTTTCTTTGTGTCTCTGTGTTTGTCTGTGTATGTCTGTGTGTGTCTGTCTGGGGAGCGATAGTGTAGCGGTTAGCGCGCTGCGCTATGAACCTGGCGACCCGGGTTCGATTCCCGCTCACGGCCAACACCAGTAACGATTTTCTGAACCGGTCCCGGGCCTCCCCTAGGTCGACTCAGCCTCAAATGAGTACCTGGTGCGGTGTGTAAACATCGTCACTAGGGAGACAAAGGCGGTCGGGCGTGGTGCTGGCCACCCACCCCCTCGTGTACCGTTCCGGCCTTCATAGGTGCTCGCTAACAGCACTTGCCCCTACAGTCTGTTAAGGCTATACGGGGGATCTTTTTGTCTGTGTGTCTGGAAGGATCTCACTCCTCAGTGTGCCGGGAAAGGTCCTGGCAAGGATTATTCAACATCGCCTTGCCAGGCACGCTGAGGAGAGGCTTGCGGAGCCACAATGCGGTTTCAGGAAAGGGCGCTCCTACATAGATGTCATATTTCCTGTCCGTTTGCTACAGCAGAGGTGTATGGAATTCCAACAAGATCTACATCTCTGCTTTATTGACCTGGTCAAGGCCTATGATACCATCAATAGGCCTGGGCTCTGGGTTGTTCTTTGTGCTTTCGGAGTCCCTGATCCTCTGCTCACGATCATTAAGGACCTTCATGATGGTAAGTGGGCCTGGGTAAAACTACGTGGCCGGGAATCAGAGCCATTCCCTGTTCACCTTGGGGTGCGACAGGGATGTCCTCCGGCTCCCACATTATTTAACATCTATTTTGACCACGTAGTTCGTGAAGCCTTCAATAGATGTACTGGGGGAATCTCCATTTGGAACATATATAATGGGAGGCTGATCGATGCCCGGGTGCGGTTAAGGGATGGCTCCCTATTGCTCAACCACGTTATGTATGCCGATGATTTGGTAATAGCTGCTCATTCAGAGGAGTTGGAGACGCTGCTCCTGAGACTGGAGTGTGCTACTAAGAGATGGGGCCTTACCATCAGCCGCACCAAAACTAAGCACCTGCCTGGGTATTTTGTACCATCGGATACTCCACCCCCACAACTCCCAATCGGTGATGGGGCAGTTGTGAAGAGAGTGGAGAGTTTCCCATACCTGGGCAGTGTGCTTATGACCGGCTCCAGTTTAACAGCAGAGGTCTCGCTCCGAATCAGTCGACCGGCAATATCTTTTCATCAGTTGCGCAACGCTGTGTGGAAGCTACCTGGTCTGTCGCTCCGCACTAAACTTCAGGTCTTCTCGGCCACGGTCATTCCCTCCATTCTCTACGCTTGTGAAACGTGGACCCCCCCTAATGGAACATCTTCGCCGGTTAGAAACATTTAGGCTAGCCTGCCTACGATCCATCCTGGGTTTAATCAGGCGGGATTGTGTGAGGAGCTCACAAATCCTTGAAAGATCTGGGCAAGGTCCCATCGGTGAGCTCCTCCGGCAGGCAAGGCTGCGTTGGCTGGGTCATGTAGCCCGCATGCCCAGCGACCGCATGCCGAAACAGCTTTTGTTCGGCCGGATCGAGGGGGCTAAACGGGCGCTGCACGGGCTAGAGAGGAGATGGAGTCATGTGGCACAGGAGGACGTGGAGCTGAGTTGACTTGCCGATGACTGGTACCAGCGGTGTCAAGATCGGCCTCTGTGGAGGAGGCTCGTGAAGGACGCTACTGGGCAGTTGGAGGCAGTCGCCCTCCAACAACAACGGAGGGCGGAGGAGCGACGCTCACAACAACGAGCGGAGCTAAAGCACAGCAGGCTGGCATAGGTGGTGCATCAGCCAGTCATCTTAGTCATCTTAGTCGACCCGTGGCACCTGCTGGGTCTGCCCCGTGACCTCCTGCCAGCGGGCGTTCGACACTTCACGTGGCCTCAAGGTGCACATGGCCTGGCACAAGCGTCGTAGTGACGTCACCGCCACTTAGTGGCGAATGGCGGTTGTTGTCGTTGTTGTCTGTCTGTGTGTCTGTGTCTTTGTGTCTCTGTGTGTCTGTGTGTTTCTGTCTTTGTCTTTCTCTACCTGTGTCTGTGCGTCTGTGTGTCTGTGTGTGTGTCTGTGTGTGTGTGTCTGTGTGTGTGTCTGTCTGTGTGTGTCTGTGTGTGTCTGTGTGTCTCTGTGTGTGTGTCTCTGTCTGTGTGTCTGTGTGTGTCTGTGTGTGTGTCTGTGTGTGTCTGTCTGTGTGTATCTGTCTGTGTGTGTCTGTGTGTCTCTGTCTGTGTGTCTGTGTGTATCTGTCTGTGTGTGTCTCTGTGTCTTTGTGTGTTATCTGTTGCTGGCCACCCACCCCCTCGTGTGCCAAAGCGCCGGTAGCCTTCATAGGTAGCGCCGCCTTTACTCGCTAGGAACAGCACTTGCCCCAACGGTCTGTTGAAGGCTACACGGGGGATCTTTGTCTGTCTCGTTACGTGCATCTCTGTAAGTCCCTCCCCCCTCCTCTCACCCCTGCCCACTCACCACACCCAGCCCACCACTCCTTCCCCCTCCCTTCCCCCCTCCCCTCACCCCTCCCCTCACCCCTCCCCTCACCACACCCAGCCCACCACTCCCTCCCCCCGTTTCCTCCCGTCACCTCCAAGGGTGAATGTCTTTCCCCTCTGAGCGAAAGAATGCGGCCACTCCTAGAGACGCCGTCTCCACAATCAGAGACACTGAGACGTCAACTACCTCGCCTGGCGTGCAGGAAGTCGTGGGTTCGATCCTAAACCATGACGCCACGGTGGCTAGGAGATGTCAACTACCTCGCCTGGTGTGCAGGAGGTCGTGGGTTCGATCCCGACCCTGAGGATGCCTGCTGCTGTATATTTGTTGTCTGCGTCTCTCTCATCATCATCATCATCACGGTGGCTAGATGTCAACTACCTCGCCTGGTGTACAGGAGGTCGTGGGTTCGATCCCAACCCTGACGATGCCTGCTGCTGTATATTTGGAGTCTGCGTGTCTCTCTCTCATCATCATCACGGTGGCTAGGAGATGTTAACTACCTCGCCTGGTGTGCAGGAGGTCGTGGGTTCGATCCCAACCCTGACGACGCCTGCTGCTGCTGCTGTAGATTTGGAGTTTGCGTCTCTCTCTCATCATCATCATGGTGGTTATGAGATGTTAACTCCCTCGCCTGGTGTGCAGGAGGTCGTGGGTTCGATCCCAACCCTGACGATGCCTGCTGCTGTTGTATATTTGGAGTTTGCGTCTCTCTCGCTCCCCGTGGTCACGTGGATTTTTCTACGGGTCCTCCGTGTGTTCCCCTCCACATCACTCAATTTTTGATTATTCCGAATCTCTCTTGGTCTCTGTGGGTCTCCGTGGTTCAATGTACGTCTCTGGATCTCTGCGGCTTTCTATGAGAATGGGTGAGCATGGGTCTCTGTGAGCCTCCGTGTATCTCTATGCCTTTCGCGTATTTGGCTGCTGCTATCAATGTCCACGTGACGACAACGATGATGGTGGTGGTGGTGCCATCAGCCACTTTGTTGAGCTGCTACTGCTTGTGATGGGCAGCGCCATACCCTTTGGTTCTATTCGGTAAAGTCACGTAGGTAAAAAATAAAACAACAAAAAATCACGACGTTTCGGCCACAACACAAGTGGCCTTCATCAGGTGAAGGGACCGGACTGTCCAGAGGACAGCGTTGGAGTGAAGACAGCCAAGCCCAGGTCGCGTCCTTTAAGCTGTGTGGACAGTCCGGTCCCTTCACCTGATGAAGGCCACTTGTCTTGTGGCCGAAACGTTGTGATTTTTGTTGTTTTATTTTTTACCTACGTGACTTTACCGAATAGAACCAAAGAGTATGGATCCTTGCAGTCACGAAAGCTTCAAATCTAGAATTGATAACCTCTACGGGGAGGGCTTTCACCTATCTGTTAGAGCTTTCTGGACTGTTTTCACTCCAACGCTGTCCTCGTGACAGCACGGTCCCTTCACCTGATGAAGGCCACTTGTGTTGTGGCCGGAACGTCGTGATTTTTGTTGTTTTGTTTTTTACCTACGTGACTTTACCGAATAGAATCAAAGAGTATTGGCGCTGCCCATCACAAGCAGTAGCAGCTCAACAAAGTGGCTGATGGCACCACCACCACCTTGCAGTCACGAACTTCAAATCTAGAATGGGCAGCGCCGCTTGTGAATTGAGATTCACCGTCTGCTGTGATTGACAGCCTTTAATCTTGATTTGAAGCTTTCGTGACTGCATGAATTCATACTCTTTGGTTCTTTCGGTAAAGTCACGGGGATAGAAAACACAACTTGTGAATCACGACGTTTTGATAGCAACACAAGACATCGTCTTCGGGTGAAACAATACAGCAGGCGGACTGCTGAGGCAGGAGGAAATGTAGCGACAGAGCTACTGCAGCCAGAGGTTATTTACGTTTAGAGTATGAATGTCTGCAGTCACGAAAGCTTTAAATCAAGATTGAACCACCTCGACGGGAAGGATTCGCACACAACTCAGATTTGACTTCAACCGAGAAAATGGATGCAAAATTTAGCAATCTTTGGAAGGACGTTGATCAACCAGGTAGGGTGTGAACTGTTGTGTTTTGGTCCGACTCTCCGAGTTGCATTACATTTTTAAGTTTGCTAAGTTTCATATCTTTTTTTATATTTTTTATCTCTATCACCTTGTTCCCTCTGTAAATTTCACCCCCACCCTCTCGCCCGTTACGGCAGCCCCCTCCCCTCCTCGGATTGGCCGAGAGTCACCCACCCCTCTCTGCGATTACATTCACTTGCAAATGCCATCCCTAGCCCCGCCCACTTACCCTTGGGTTGTGCCCAGCACAAACGTACAGAGTAAAACCTTGGATTGCGAGGAGCATAATTCGTTCCGGAAACGTGTTTGTAATGCAAAGCACTCGTATATCAAAGCACTCGTATATCAGTTGTGATCACGTGACACTCGGCAGACAAAGCGTAGACACGTACTACTACTCGTATTGCAAGACCCTCGCTCGTTTATCAAATTAATATTTATTTAAAACCTTGCTCGTCTTGCAAAACACTCGCAGACCAAAGTTACTCGCAATCCGAGGTTTTACTGTAGAGCCTTTGGCTGCAGCGGCTCTCTCGCTACATTTCCTCCTGCCTCGGCAGTCCGTCTGCTGTACTGTTTCACCTGAAGACGATGGCTTGTGCTGCTATCGAAACGCCGTGATTCATTTAGTTGTGTTTTCTATCTACGTGACTTTACCGAAAGAACCAAAGAGTATGACATCCTTTATTTAACCAGTTGGAGACCCCCATGGTTCTGAGAAATAAATGTATGGATGAATGAACATCGATATTTTACCGTCAATTGTCCACTTTGTGAAGTATATCCCTAACCTAGCTGCTAGTAACCGCGCCGCGGATAACCAAAAAGCAAATCCTATGGACGCCCTGCGATGATATTTGTCCACCGCTCGCCGGCAACTCCTTGGTAAACTTGCACCGTTTCGCGATCAACGAATTCAGGAATGTACCTCGTAGCGCTCAACGTTATTGCACGGGTAAAAAAATAAATGCCACCGTAGTTATTTTATATCGGCAGATTCATACAACCCCATTATTCACCGACGACTCTCTCCCGTACGGTAATCGCGCACACTTATATAAATCAACCTCGCGGCGTACCACCTCGCCCTGGCGCATTGCCTCGTGTACCCCACCGGGGGTTCACGTACCCACCCCCGGTCAAGAACCCACTGCCCGTTGCGTGCGCGGTGGGTTTTCTCCGGGGTGTTCCGGGGTTATTCCTCACCGCTGGAGGAATCCGATTAGCCATGAAGCTCTTTCTCACAGATGTCCAATCATATTCTTAGTTCTTTCGGTAAAGTCACGTTTAAGGGAAACAACAAAATAATAAAATATATATAAAACAATAAAAATTCTCACGACGTTTCGACGACCGTTTGTGTTATGGTCGAAACGTCGTGAGAATTTTTATTGTTTTATATGTATTTTATTATTTTGTTGTTTCCCTTAAACGTGACTTTACCGAAAGAACTGAGAATATGAATTACTGCAGTCACGAAAGCTTTAAATCAAAAGATGTCCAATCGTTTAAGAAAAGAGGGTCCGCCACGTACCCCCGACGTAGCCTTCGGCAGACGAGTCTTGAGGCTCGCCGAGGATCTGCTGGGTAAGTGACCGATTGCAGTTCCTAAAAAAAGCTGAGCTGACGTGTAGCTCGTTTTCAGAAGCACGAATGATAGCTCCAGAAAGTGGGCTTATCATAATCATCATCATCGTGTAGAAATCTGTAGCAGCAGTCAGATACTCTGAACGCATGAGATGTTGATTCTAAATGTGGAGGGGGGGAAAAACCCGAGAACCTGGGGAAAAAATCCATGCGACCACGGGGAGAAAGATACGCAAACTCCAAATGCTCCGCAGGCATCAGGCATCACACTCACGATCTCTTGAATACCAGGTGAGGGAGTTAACATCTCGCCTGTGTCCGCATCCACGGCACTAAAGCTGCCACTGCTGCCTGCCTGCCTCCTGCTGCTGCAGCTGTTTGATTCCACGCGTCCATTACCTTCACTCAGCAGAGAAAGTTCAACTCCTGGTAGGGCCCTGCCCATTCCTCTCAATGCATCCCCTGACCCCTGACCCCTTAGGCCTGACACCTTCCCTGATCAAGCCCCAACTTCCGTTCCTCTTTCGGCTCCGCGCCTTTTTCTTTCTTTTTAGGACCACGCCCCCCTTCTTCTTTAGCCCCCACCCCTTCCTCTCTAGGCCCCACCCCTTCCTCTCCAGGCTCCACCCATTCCTCTTTAGGTCCCGCCCCTTCCCCCTGCCTGCAAGCGGGGTGGGTGGGGCTTGGTGTGGGTAGCGGTGGTGGTTGCGGTGTTGGTGGAGAGTGTACACACGGCAGTAGAGGTAGTGGTGGGTGGCGTCAGTAGGGGTCGATGCGGCGGCGGCGGCGGCGACTTTACTACAACGACCAAACATTCCGCTTAGAGCAGCAATGCAATAAGCCGGCAGTTTGTATCATCGCTATCACCTCCGATTAGCATAGTTGGCTACGTATGGTGCCAAACAAGTTCAACATACATATACACGTCGAGCAATACAGTGAGAGGCATTCTGTATATACATCACCCACGGTGACTGCAGCGGGAATCAAAGTAACCATTGGCGTTGTTGTCGCGATGATGGAGAATGTAAATTACAAAATATATAAACAAACCGAAAGCCTCCTCCTGAACACACGTCCGTCCCTCCACGTGAACATGAACATCAACATATTTCGATTTCAAGCTTTCGTGACTGCAATGATTCATCTTCTTTGGTTCTTTCGGTAAAGTCACCACGTAGAATGAGAATAAACGTCGTGAGAATATTATTGTGTTATTTTATTTGATCAATTTATTATTTTATTCTCATTCTACGTGACTTTACCGAAAGAACCAAAGAAGATGCATCAACATATTCTTAGTTCTTTCGGTAAAGTCACGTAGAAGGGAAACAATAAAGTAATAAATAAAACAATTCTTGCTGTTGTTTTCACACCTGATGATGACTGCTTGTGTTGCAGTCGAAACGTCGTGAGAATTTTATTGTTTGATATTTTTATTATTTTGTTTCCCTTCTACGTGGTGACTTTACCGAAAGAACCAAGAATATGAATCCCTGCAGTCACGAAAGCTTTAAATCAAAATAAACAACATTATTTCCTCGACATCCCATCAGCCACATGCTCGGGCTTCTGGAAGTGCCTCGCTTCAGTAGCACTGATTCAAGACAAGCGACAACCCTGCTGACGAGAAACTCAATGCCGAGACTCTGACGAGACAGCGCATGTCGAAACCGGTTCTCGAGTGGTTGCTCGTCTGCTCATCAATGCTGTTGAAATGGCACACTCCCAGTAGGACGTGCGAGTGTGGCCGCTGGGGTGAGTCATGAATCCTTTCATATTTTACATTGCGGAGAGGTGGAGATTGCTCTGTTGCACTAAAACACCCCGTGTCTGGAATGTGGCAAGATCCGTCGCATGAAACGTCACATACTATATATATCCTTTATAAGGTACCACGTGCTACCATCTGCTACGAAGGTCCGTCGCCCGAAACGTTGCCTATGTTATTGTTATGCCTGTGCACCACTGCCAACGCAGCAGCAGCATCACTGGGCGCCGCGGTGGTGAGACGTGTCTCTCTCATCATCATCACGGTGGCTAGGAGATGTTAACTACCTCGCCTGGTGTGCAGGAGGTCGTGGGTTCGATCCAGACCCTGACGATGCCTGCTGCTGTAGATTTGGAGTTTGCTTGTCTCTCTCTCTCTCATGATCATCACGGTGGCTAGGAGATGTGAACTATATCGCCTGGTAGAGGTGGTGGGTTCCATCCTGACCCTGACGCCGACTGAGTTAGTTTCCAGTGCCATGCAGAGCAAGGGTTGGTGGACCGCGCACAGATGGGTTATGAAACTCCCTCTTATACCCGTGGATGGGTGTCGTGGAGGAGCCGTACCCATCTCACTCCCTCCTACAGCAGAGTGTGTGGACTAATCCCAATCTATTCCATCTCACTCGCTCCTACAGCAGAGTGTGTGGACTAATTCCCATCTGTTCCATCTGGAATAGCAAGGTGTTGCCCCCCACCCTCCCACCCCGCGTGCACGTCTGGGGTTTTTGTTTTTGTCCAGGCGCTCCGGATTCCTCCCAACACGAATATAAGCGCTTATTTAATCGGCTGAAAACATCGGAATATATAGAGGACTGTGAGAGCTTGGGTGTGGAGGGGGCCGGGGGGGGGGGGGGGGGGACAACCGTTGGTGTCGCCAGCTCCTCACCACCGCGCGGCTGCCGCCGAAAACCGGCACGTCGTCGTCACCGTCTCAAAGTTGTCGCTCCCTGAGTAGTTCCGTGGCTTCGTCTTCAGGCACGCGGGAGAGCGAGCGAGCGAGCGAGAGCCCCACTCTGGCACGCCCCCGCGGAATTATTACTTTGCCGGAAAATACAAACGTCAAGAGAACCAAGTGCCAGAAGCAGGGGCAGACCCAGAGAAAATCCACGGAGACGGAGCCCCCCTCTTCGTCGCCGTCGTCGCCGTCGTCGCCATCGTCAGCATCGTCACTTCCCATCTCCCACGCTGCCCGCCCGCCTCTCCTTGCTCACGGCGCCCTCTTTGCCACGGCCGCCCTTGCCCGCCCCTAGCAATGCCCGGTCTCCCACTTCCTCCTCTTCCTCCTGCTCCTCCTCGTCGCCACCTTCCCCCGTCACCTCCTCGCCGCACGAGCGGCACTTCCCGTGCGTCGCCAGGTACGGCGCCCGCGGCGACACCAGCAACGAAGCCGCGGGGGACACTGGGGGAGGAGAGAAGCCTCCTCCTCCTCCTCCTCCTCCTCCTCCTCCACCTCCTCCTCCACCTCCACCACCTCCTCCATCGCCATCGCCCATCTCTATCGCCTGCATCCGTGTCACGCCCTTCTTCTTCCTGCCGGCCTTGTCCTGCGCCCCTAAGACCACGACGCACCGCCCCGGGAGCACTCCGTTCGGCCGCCCCGCGCAAGCCGAGCTCCGGCTGCCACCACCGCAGCCACCGCCGCCGGAGCCGCCGGAGCCGCCGCCGTAGCTGCTGCCGCGGGTCAGCTCGGCCCTGCCGCGGGCCGGGTGACACGTGCAGTCGCAGCGGCAGCTGCAGCAGGCTCCGGCCCTGTCGTCGGGGGCCGAGCGCGTCGAGTCGCTCCGCACCGCCGAGAGGGGCGACTCGCGGAGGCTGACATTCTGGCGTGTGTTGCAGATTAACGGTGCCAGCCAGTACTTGATGGGGATGTAGAAGAGCTCAATGAGGTTGAGGAAGAGGCAGATCTGGGTGGGGCAAGAGAGAGAGAGATGGTTACGTCGCGACTTAAGCAATGAGGAGCTCTGATTGGTTGGTGAGACAGACGGCGACGTCACGACTTTAGCACGTGGATTTTTTTTATATTGAGGCGCTCTGATTGGTTGGTGCGAGAGATGGTTACGTCACGACTTAAGCACGTGACTTTTTACATTGAGACACTCTGATTGGCTGGTGAGAGAGACGGTCACATCACGACTTTAGCACGTGGCTTTTTACATTGAGACGTGGCTGAATATACAGAGTGGCCCAAAAGTCAGGACAAGTAACATTATTATTATACAGAGTGGCCCAAAAGTCAGGACAAGTAACATTATTATTATTATACAGGGTGGCCCAAAAGTCAGGACAAGTAACATTATTATTATACAGAGTGGCCCAAAAGTCAGGACAAGTAACATTATTATTATACAGAGTGGCCCAAAAGTCAGGACAAGTAACATTATTATTATTATACAGGGTGGCCCAAAAGTCCGGACAAGTAGGATTATTTTTTATACAGGGTGGCCCAACAGTCATAAGAAGTAGGGTTTTCGTTATACAGAGTGGCTCACAAGTCAGGAAAAGTAGGGTTATTATTATACTGGGTGGCCCTAAATCAGGACACATAGGGTTCTTGTTATACAAGATGGCCTAAAAGTCAAGACAAGTAGGATTATTGTTGTTATTATTATACAGAATAACCCAAATCTCAGAACTTTTGGGGCAAGTGCTCTTCGCGAGTAGCAGCACCTAAAAAGGCCGGCACGGCACACGAGGGGGTGGTTGGCCAGCACCACGCCCCAGTGGTGACGTCTACGACACACCGCACCCTTTAAGATGTTTTCTTGTTCGTGTTTTCATTTTTGTTTGTTGCGGTTGCACCGATTCAAGAGCCGAATGGCTCACAGGGCTATACCAAAATAAATGGGACTAATGGAACCCAGGCGCTCGTGGGAATCGGGGGCCGAGTCGACCTGCGGTAGAGGGCCCGGCAGCTCTGAGCGTCGGCGTCTCGTCACCTCTCGTGCACCCAGCTACCCTCACCGTCATCGCCGTAAGCCGATGCGGCGGGTTACACAACGACCCCCTCCTGACCCTCCTCCTCCTCCTCCCCCCCGACACCTGGGCCACCCCTCCTGGGCGACTGGTAACCGACTCTGCACAAATGGCTGCCAAGAAGCCGGAGGGCACCCAAATACCCGCCGGACCGGTTAAGGCAGACGCGTGACGATTACTTCACGGTGCCGGCTGTTGCGTTACCTGCATATGCATGGGCTTGTGTGTGTGTGTGTTTTTCTGTGTGTTTTTCTGTGTGTTTTTGTGTCTCTGTGTGTGTGTGTCTAAGGGGGGGAGCGGTTAGTGCGCTGCTACGCTGTGAATCCGGCCACCCGAGTTGGATTAATAGCTGTGACGATTATCTGAACCAGTCCTGGGCCTCCCCTATGTCCATTCGGCCTCAAATGAGTACCTGGTGCGGTGCGTAGTAAACATCGCCACTGTGGAGACACGGCCGGGCGTGGTTCTGGCCACCCACGCCCTCGTGTCCCGTGTGGGCATTCATAGGTGCTGCTCGCTAACAGCACTTGCCCCTACAGTCTGGAAAGGCTATACGGGGGATATTTGTCTTTTGTCTTAATAGGTGCTCCCAAAGAGCACTTTCCTCAAAAGTTGGTTGAGGCTACACGGGGGATCTTTGTCTTCGTCTGTGTGGGTGTCTGCGGGAGGAGCGGCGGTGCAGCGGTTAGCACGCAGCCGCACTACGACCCCGGCAGAGATCTGAAATTCAACTGTCGCTCACGGCCACCACGACCAACGCCGCTGGCAACGATTATATTATCTGAACTGGTACTGGCCCTCCTTCCCTAGGTCGACTCAGCCTCAAATGAGTTACCTGGTGCAGTGGAGTGTCGTAAACATCGCCACTGGGGTGAGACAAAGGCGGCCGGGCGTGGTGCTGGCCACCCACCCCCTCGTGTGCCACAGCGCCGGCCTTCGTAGGTGCTGCTACTCGCTAACAGCACTTGCACCAAAGAGTCTATTATGTTTCCCTGATGGCTGCTGATGATGGTTACCAAGGCTGCGTTGGCTGGGTCATGTGGCCTGCATGCCCAGCCACCCCACGCTTCTGTTTGGTCGGATAGAGGGGGCTCAACGGGCGCGGCATGGGCTGGAGAAGAGATTGAGCTGATGGGTAGTGAATGGGTGGACGGGTGAGTGGGTGGATGGATGGGTGAGTGAGTGAGTGGCACAGGCGACAGAAGAGATGGACTGATGGGTGAGTGGGTGGGTGAGTGGGAGGGTGGGTGGGTAAGTGAGTGGCACGGGCTAGAGAAGAGATTGACTTATGAGTGAGTGGGTGGGTGGCACAGGCTGGAGAAGAGATGGAGCTGATGTGGTACAGGAGGACGTGGAGCTGAGTGGACTTGCCGATGACCGGTACCAGCGGTGTAAAGATCGGCCTCTGTGGAGGTGGCTCGTGTGGAGGTGGCTCGTGCCCTCCAGCAACACTGATGCGCCGTGCCAGCACTGACCCCAGTCTGTTAAAGGTTACATGGGGGATCTTTGCCATTTTCCTGCACTGCATCGTGAATATTGATGTTCACTATAATAATGATAGCCCTGATGAATGTGGACCTCAGTTACCCCATGTCAACCGTCACGGACAGTTTGACCATATTGTGACTCTGTGCGGGTTGGTGAACGGGCCGCTTCGGAAAAACTCTACACGTACCGGGTGTCCGGAAATGATTATACCAACGATAAATTTGAATAGTTCTATTGCCCTTCGAGATACTCACGTAAATTTGATGTGAATATATGCATGAGACTCGTCATGAGTTTGATCTTGTTGCGAATATTGGATTGGTTATTTTATTTCTGGTCCAGGAGAAACTCCCCATTGTCTTCTGATGTAATGACGAGTCGACAATAATGGAAAATTAAGAAAAGAGTTTTTACCCTTTCTGGCGATATAACAAGATTTGTGTTCAGATGTTCAAACATCAAACAGATTATACCTTTTGCAAGCCATTAAGTCTGCATCAACCACACAGTTTAACACGTAGGAGGCTTTCGTGACCAATATCATCCATAATACAGGTTTTTTTGGGTTAGATCGTGTAAATATAAATGTGTCGTTAAACCTGCCACCAACCGACACAGCCAATTAGTACGGTTTGTCACGTAAACAGAACGTGCCAAGCCCCAATATTTACAATCTGAGTACGACGTTTCAACAGTAATTACAACTTGCTTCACCAATTTGGCTGTCAATCTGGGTGTCGCCTGATGAAGCTGGTTGTAATTACTGGCAAAACGTCGTACTCAGATTGTAAATGTTGTGCATTGGCTATACAAGAAACCGGAGTGCTGTACTAGTATACTACACTATACACTACACTATACACTACACTATACACTACACTATACACTAGTGCTGTACTAGTATACTACACTATACACTACATACTACACTATACACTACACTGTACACTACTATACACTACACTATACACTACACTATACACTACAAATTACACTAGTGTTGTACTAGTAGACTACACTATACACTACACTATACATTAGTGCTGTACTAGTTTACTACACTATACACTACTATACACTACACTATACACTAGTGCTGTACTAGTAATGAATTGGCACGTTCTGTTTACGTGACAACCCTTACTAGTTGGCTGTGTTGGGTGATGGCGGGTTTAACGACACAACATTGGCTTGTGCTGCTATCGATCTAACCACGCAAAAACCTCTATTATGGATTAACCACACACATACTTGTGGCAAAACATGCCAACAAACATGCTCTGATAACGTCACATGGCACTGTCTTTGGAAACCGGTTGGCCTACACCAGAGACGGCAGCCATCTTTATGGCCTAGACTCACCACCAGTGACAGACCAGAGAACAGTGCCAAAAGGCGAACAGCACATTATCACAGCCTGCCGGTTTGCATGCTTTGCCACAAGTACGTGCGGTTACTGCGGGTGCCGCTCCCATGTTGGTGCCGGAAAGCGGAAATGTCCGAAGTACGAATGGACAAACGGGCGATCTGACGGTCCGACGGACGGGCGAACGGACGCTCGCACGCCGATTGGACGGACGATCGGCCAATCGGACAAGCGAACGGAGGGAAAAAAAAAAGAAAATGGCCGATCGGAGACACACAAACGACGGCCGGTCGGACAGGGGCGGTGGCACGGATCCGCCGGACAGACGGCCGGACGGACAGACGGACAGACGGACAGACGGACAGACGGACAGACGGACAAACGTCCGAGCGCTCACCCCGGACACGGTAAGCATGAAGATGATGAAGACGGTCTTCTCGGAGGGGCGCGACACGAAGCAGTCGACCGAGTTGGGGCACGGGGCCACTGAGCACTGGGCCACCATGGGCAGAATGAGGCCCAGGGGCGAGCAGAACCTCCAGAAGAGGTAGGCGGAGCCCACCTCGACGACCACTCGGCATATCACGCTCAGCTGGTAGGTCCACACCAGGCCCCCCTCCATCTTGTCCAGGTCCTCACGGCCTGCGGGTGGGGGTGGGGAGACATTGAGAAGGGGAACGCGAGAAGAGAGAAACGCGAGACAGACGGAGATGGAGAAGATAAGAGAGAGAGATGGATACATTAAAGAGAGAGATGGATACATGAGAGAGAGAGATGGGGAATAAGAGAGATTGATACACTAGGGAGATGGATACAGGAGAGAGAGATGGATACACTAGAGGGAGAAGGGGATCACAATATGACAGAGAGATGGATACTTGAGAGAGAGAGAGAGATGGGGAACAAGAGAGAGATTGATACACTAGGGAGATGGATACAGGAGAGAGAGAGATGGATACACTAGAGGGAGAAGGGGATCACAATATGACAGAGAGATGGATACATGAGAGAGAGAAAGATGGGGAATAAGAGAGAGATTGATACACTAGAGATATGGATACACGAGAGAGAGAGAGAGATGGGGAACACAAAACAAAAAAGACGACACTGCCAACAATTGCCCAAGCTCAGCGGGCCTCTACGTGGTGGCAGTGCCGGATTATCCTCGTAGCAAAAGTAGCTACAAATGCTACGGGCCCCGCACTTTCAAGGGCCCCACGCTAAACGCTTTCAAGCTATCAATTCCGGTTCAGTGATTCTGCACTTGCTCTATTACTATAGCACTATACCGCCTTCGACTTTTATGAACGACTGGTTGTTTAAGGTTAGCGATTTGTCGTGTTATCTGGCTGCATAGCAAATGAAAAAATACAATCACTTTCCCATGCAAGTAAAAAAAAATGTGTGTTTTAATATTTAAGTGTTTTTTTTTTATTTAAGGCCCCTTTATAACATCATTTGCTACAGGCCCCGCATGAGCTTCATCCGGCACTGCGTGGTGGGAGTAAACCGGGTTGCCCGGATAGAACCTCATGCGTCGCGAGCGGGGCGGGTTGGCGAGTTGTGGAGGCGGGGGGGGGGGGGGGGGGTCAGAGGGAGCAACGCTCGATCTCCAACGGCCGTCACCTTTGAACTTGTTCCGGAATCGCCGCGCCGCCACGTGCATGAGCACGAGCATAGTGGGCGTGGACACGAGCACCAGCTGGATGGCCCAGAAGCGGATGTGCGACACAGGGAAGAAGGCGTCGTAGCACACGGTCCTAGGGTGGTGGCGGGGCATCGGGCAGGGTGGGGGGCGGGGACACGAGGAGGGGCAGAGGGACAGAGTTAAGGAAGGGGCGGGGTTGGGAGCAGTGGTGGGCGGGGCTGCCTGGGTGCTGGGCGGGACTAGCTGGGTGGTGGGCGTGGGCTACCTGAGTGGTGGGCGGGGCAACCTGTGCAGTGGGCGGGGATAGCGCAGTGGTGGGCGGATCTACCTGAGTGGTGGGCGGGGCCACCTGGGTGGTGCAGTAGCACAAATAACAACACTGGCTAATTGCATGCCTATGCAGGTTGCCGCGTGTTGATTAACTGTGCCTAATCCAAGCGGTATTATGCGCTGCTTATTCTCCAATTTCCTCCCAAAGCAAAAACCCTCACACAAAGACAAAGATCCCCCGTGTAGCCTTAACAGACTGTTGGGGCAGGTGCTGTTAGTGAAGGCCGGCACTGAGGCACACGAGTGGGTGGGTGGCCAACACCAATGCCCGGTCGCCTTTGTCTCCCCAATGGCGATATTTACTATGCACCGCACCAGGTACTCGTTTGAGGCTGAGTCGACCGAATGGAGGCCCAGGACCGGTTCAAATAATCGTCACCGGTGTTGGCCGTGAGCAGGAATCGAACTCGGGTCGCCGGGATTGTAGCGCAATGTAGCGCTGACCACTACACTACCGCTCCCCACCAAACTGGGATGCCACACACAGCAGCAGCAGCAACATCGCCCCTCAACTGCAACACTCGTGAATAACAAAAAACAGTCTTGGGACTTATTGCCTACCTTTCATATACTTTAATCATCCGATTCCTCCAGGATGAATAAAAGATTATCATGCTGATGCATCTTTCCCGGACGAATAAGTAAATATAAACCGAGTCATTTGTATTCCACTATGATGTTGTGGAAAGTGTAAACCGGAGTACAGACAGTCCTCGATTTACGAACGCCCATACTTACGAACGCCCGCACTTACAAACGCCCGCACTTACGAGTGCCACCCATACGAGTGCCACCCATACTTATGAACCAATTTCCATGAAAAAGCATCAACTCAAAAAAACATGAACTCCAAATTGAGAAAAATTAAAGGCGGAACTATTTTGCTCAGAGTGATCCTCTGCCAGATGCAGTGAGTCAGCCTCGTGGGTTGGGGCCGTCTTGGGGGTCAGGGGAGCAATGCTTGCTCTGTGTGCTTGTGTGTGTGCCATGTATGTGTGGCGTGTGTGTGTGTGTCGTGTATGTGTGTGTGGCGTGCGTTTGTGTGGCGTGTGTGTGGCACGTGTGTGTGTGGCGTGCGTGTATGTGTGTGGCGTGTGTGGCGTGTGTGTGGCGTGTGTGTGTGTGTGTGGCGTGTGTGTGTGGCGTGTGTGTGTGTGGCGTGTGTGTGTGGCGTGTGTGTGTGGCGTGTGTGTGTGTGGCGTGTGTGTGTGGCGTGTGTGTGTGTGTGGCGTGTGTGTGTGTGTGGCGTGTGTGTGTGTGGCGCGTGTATGTGTGGCATGTGTGTGTGTGTGGCGTGTGTGTGTGTGTGTGGCGTGTGTGTGTGCAGGGAAGCGTGACTGCTGCTGCACGTCGCATGCTCCCGCTTGCGTACTTGCATCCCGGCTGCCGCGTGTTGCACTCGAACTCCTTCTGCTCGTCCGAGTAGACCTTGTCCGCCACGGCGACGAGCACCAGCAGCCGGAAGATGAGCAGCACCGACAGCCAGACCTGCGCAGCGCACGCGACGGACAGCAACATCGACAATTGCCCATTGGACAACGCCGATAGCACGTGGTTGGGGGTGCATAGACGATGCCCATTGGACAACGGCGATAGGACGTGGTTGGGTCTGCATAGACGATTGCCCATTGGACAACGCCGATAGCACATGGTTGGGGGTGCATAGACGATTGCCCATTGGACAACGCCGATAGCACGTGGTTGGGGGTGCATAGACGATGCCCATTGGACAACGCTTATAGCACGTGGTTGGGGGTGCATAGACGATTCCCATTGGACAACGCCGATAGCACGTGGTTGGGGGTGCATAGACGATTGCCCATTGGACAACGCCGATAGCACGTGGTTGGGGGTGCATAGACGATTGCCCATTGGACAACGCCGATAGCACGTGGTTGGGGGTGCATAGACGATTGTCCATTGGACAACGCCGATAGCACGTGGTTGGGGCTACATAGACGATACCCATTGGACAACGCCGATAGCACGTGGTTCGGGGTGCATAGACGATTGCCCATTGGACAACGCCGATAGCACGTGGTTGGGGGTGCATAGACGATTGCCCATTGGACAACGCCGATAGCACGTGGTTGGGGCTACATAGACGATACCCATTGGACAACGCCGATAGCACGTGGTTGGGGGTGCATAGACGATTGCCCATTGGACAACGCCGATAGCACGTGGTTGGGGGTGCATAGACGATTGCCCATTGGACAACGCCGATAGCACGTGGTTGGGTCTGGATAGACGATGCCCATTGGACAACGCCGATAGCACGTGGTTGGGGGTATATAGACGATACCCATTGGACAACAACGATAGCACGTGGTTGGGAGACACGGACGATTCCCATTGGACAACGCCGATAGCACGTGGTTGGGAGATATGGACGATTCCCATTGGACAACGCCGATAGCACGTGGTTGGGGACACGCGGATACTTTAAACAGAACTATTTTTTATTTTACCAGGTGAGGCCAACTTGAGACTAAGTAGCTCTTTCTTAGAAGCGACCCTGGCTATCACAAATTATGACTCAACCAAGTAGGCTTATCATCGTGATCATCATCACGTGGGAATGTATAGCAGCAGTTCAATACTCTTAACGCGTGGTGACGTTGATTCCAAATGTGTAGGGAAATCCCGGAGGGACCCATAGAGAAATCCAAGCGACCAGGGGTAGAGAGAGAGACACACAAACTACAGGCATCGTCAGCGTCGGGATCGAACCCACGACTTCCTGCATGCCAGGCGAGGTAGTTAACATCTCCTAGCCACCGTGATGATGATGAGAGAGAGAGAGACGCAAATTCCAAATATACAGCAGCAGGTGTCATCAGGGTCGGGTTTGAACCCACGCCCTCCTGTATACCAGGCGAGGTCATTAACATATCGACAAAAGGAACGAACCTTTCCGACTTGCGTTTCATACTTGGCCACATTCTTAAGGACATCGTTGAGCAGGCTCCAACTCATGCTTGCGGCAGTCCACCACGGGTAGGAATCTGCAACAGGGGGAGGAAGAATGGGCGTTCTCATCATCACCATCACCATTGGAATCATTGTCATCATCGGTAGAGTGCTGTCCACAATGGTGGTATCGTCATCGTAAGCGGGACATGTGTGGTAGTGGTGGTAGTAGTAGGGGAAGTGGAGGTGGTAATAGTAGTGGTGGTTGTAGTGGTGGTAGTAGTAGTGGTGGGAGTAGTAGTTGTAGTAGAGATAGTAGTGGTAGTAGTAGTGGTGCTAGTAGTGGTGGTAGTAGTGGTGGTAGTAGTAGTGGTAGTAGTGGTGGTAATAGTAGTGGTAGTATTAGTGGTAGCAATAGTAGTGGTGGGAGTAGTAGTGGTAGTTAGTTGTAGTAGTAGTGTGAGTCTATGGCCCTCTGTGTGAGTCTATGGGTCTCTGCGTGAGTCTATGGCTCTCTGCGTGAGTCTATGGCTCTCTGTGTGAGTCTGTGGCTCTCTGCGTGAGTCTATGGCTCTCTGCGTGAGTCTGTGGCTCTCTGTGTGAGTCTATGGCTCTCTGTGTGAGTCTATGGCTCTCTGTGTGAGTCTATGGCTCTCTGTGTGAGTCTATGGCTCTCTGCGTGAGTCTATGGCTCTCTGCGTGAGTCTGTGGCTCTATGCGTGAGTCTATGGCTCTCTGTGTGAGTCTATGGCTCTCTGTGTGAGTCTATGGCTCTCTGTGTGAGTCTATGGCTCTCTGCGTGAGTCTATGGCTCTCTGTGTGAGTCTATGGCTCTCTGTGTGAGTCTGTGGCTCTCTGTGTGAGTCTGTGGCTCTCTGTGTGAGTCTACGGCTCTCTGTGCGAGTCTATGGCTCTCTGCGTGAGTCTATGGCTCTCTGCGTGAGTCTATGGCTCTCTGTGTGAGTCTATGGTTCTGTGTGAGTCTATGGCTCTATGCGTGAGTCTATGGCTCTCTGCGTGAGTCTATGGCTCTCTGCATGAGTCTGTGGCTCTCTGTGTGAGTCTATGGCTCTCTGCGTGAGTCTATGGCTCTCTGTGTGAGTCTATGGCTCTCTGCGTGAGTCTATGGCTCTCTGTGTGAGTCTATGGCTCTCTGTGTGAGTCTACGGCTCTCTGTGTGAGTCTATGGCTCTCTGCGTGAGTCTACGGCTCTCTGTGTGAGTCTATGGCTCTCTGTGTGAGTCTATGGCTCTCTGCGTGAGTCTATGGGTCTCTGTGTGAGTCTATGGCTCTCTGTGTGAGTCTACGGCACTCTGCGCGAGTCTATGGGTCCCTGCGTGAGTTTATGGGTACCTGCGTAAGTCTATGGGTCTCTGTGTGAGTCTACGGCCCTCTGTGTGAGTCTATGGCTCTCTGTGTGAGTCTACGGCTCTCTGTGTGAGTCTATGGCTCTCTGCGTGAGTCTGTGGCTCTCTGTGTGAGTCTATGGGTCCCTGCGTGAGTCTATGGGTCTCTGTGTGAGTCTACGGCTCTCTGTGTGAGTCTACGGCTCTCTGTGTGAGTCTACGGCTCTCTGCGTGAGTCTACGGCTCTCTGTGTGAGTCTACGGCTCTCTGTGTGAGTCTATGGCTCTCTGTGTGAGTCTATGACTCTCTGCGTGAGTCTATGGCTCTCTGTGTGAGTCTATGGCTCTATGCGTGAGTCTATGGCTCTCTGTGTGAGTCTATAGCTCTCTGTGTGAGTCTACGGCTCTCTGTGTGAGT
This sequence comes from Petromyzon marinus, assembly GCF_010993605.1. Lineage (NCBI taxonomy): Eukaryota > Metazoa > Chordata > Hyperoartia > Petromyzontiformes > Petromyzontidae > Petromyzon > Petromyzon marinus. Next base: position 803,309 of record NC_046134.1, on the reverse strand, counting down.
CTATGGCTCTCTGTGTGAGTCTATGGCTCTCTGTATGATGCTATTGGTCTCTGTGTGAGTCTATGGCTCTCTGTGTGAGTCTATGGCTCTCTGTGTGAGTCTATGGCTCTCTGTGTGAGTCTACGGCTCTCTGTGTGAGTCTATGGGCCTCTGTGTGATGCTATTGGTCTCTGTGTGAGTCTATGGCCCTCTGTGTGAGTCTATGGGTCTCTGTGTGAGTCTATGGCTCTCTGTGTGAGTCTACGGCTCTCTCTGTGAGTCTACGGCTCTCTGTGTGAGTCTACGGCTCTTTGTGTGAGTCTACTGCTCTCCGTGTGAGTCTACGGCTCTCTGTGTGAGTCTATGGCCCTCTGCGCGAGTCTATGGATCTCTGTGTGAGTCTATGGCTCTCTGTGTGAGTTTATGGGTCCCTGCGTGAGTCTATGGGTACCTGCGTGAGTCTGTGGCTCTCTGTGTGAGTCTACGGCTCTCTGTGTGAGTCTACGGCTCTTTGTGTGAGTCTACGGCTCTCCGTGTGAGTCTACGGCTCTCTGTGTGAGTCTATGGCTCTCTGTGTGAGTCTATGGCTCTCTGTGTGAGTCTATGGCTCTCTGCGTGAGTCTACGGCTCTCTGTGTGAGTCTATGGCTCTCTGTGTGAGTCTACGGCTCTCTGTGTGAGTCTACGGCTCTCCCTGTGAGTCTACGGCTCTCTGCGTGAGTCTATGGCTCTCTGTGTGAGTCTATGGTTCTGTGTGAGTCTATGGCTCTCTGTGTGAGTCTATGGCTCTCTGTGTGATGCTATTGGTCTCTGTGTGAGTCTATGGCTCTCTGTGTGAGTCTATGGTTCTCTGTGAGAGTCTATGGGTTTCTGTGTGAGTCTACGGCTCTCTGTGTGAGTCTACGGCTCTCTGTGTGAGTCTATCGCTCTCTGTGTGAGTCTATGGCTCTCTGCGTGAGTCTACGGCTCTCTGTGTGAGTCTACGGCTCTCTGTGTGAGTCTACGGCTCTCTGCGTGAGTCTATGGTTCTGTGTGAGTCTATGGCTCTATGCGTGAGTCTATGGCTCTCTACGTGAGTCTATGGCTCTCTGTGTGAGTCTACGGCTCTCCGTGTGAGTCTACGGCTCTCTGTGTGAGTCTATGGCTCTCTGCGTGAGTCTATGGTTCTGTGTGAGTCTATGGCTCTATGCGTGAGTCTATGGCTCTCTGTGTGAGTCTATGGCTCTCTGCGTGAGTCTATGGCTCTCTGTGTGAGTCTATGGCTCTCTGCGTGAGTCTGTGGCTCTCTGTGTGAGTCTGTGGCTCTCTGTGTGAGTCTATGGCTCTCTGCGTGAGTCTGTGGCTCTCTGCGTGAGTCTACGGCTCTCTGTGTGAGTCTTTGGCTCTCTGTGTGAGTCTTTGGCTCTCTGTGTGAGTCTACGGCTCTCTGCGTGAGTCTATGGTTCTGTGTGAGTCTATGGCTCTATGCGTGAGTCTATGGCTCTCTACGTGAGTCTATGGCTCTCTGTGTGAGTCTACGGCTCTCCGTGTGAGTCTACGGCTCTCTGTGTGAGTCTATGGCTCTCTGCGTGAGTCTATGGTTCTGTGTGAGTCTATGGCTCTATGCGTGAGTCTATGGCTCTCTGTGTGAGTCTATGGCTCTCTGCGTGAGTCTATGGCTCTCTGTGTGAGTCTATGGCTCTCTGCGTGAGTCTGTGGCTCTCTGTGTGAGTCTGTGGCTCTCTGTGTGAGTCTATGGCTCTCTGCGTGAGTCTGTGGCTCTCTGCGTGAGTCTACGGCTCTCTGTGTGAGTCTTTGGCTCTCTGTGTGAGTCTTTGGCTCTCTGTGTGAGTCTACGGCTCTCTGCGTGAGTCTACGGCGCTCTGCACGAGTCTAGATATAACGCTCGAGAACCCGGCTTGAACACAGGTGGGTCCAGTCTGAACCCGTCATCTCATTGTCTACGACACGGCCATCGTGACGGCAGAGCAGTCTCTTCTCTGGCGTCGCTGTTTCTCATCTTCTGTTTTCTCTTCTCAAAACCAACAGCTCTAAGTCGCCCGTTCCCACAATCCCCCAAACTTCCGCCGTGCGACAGCGCCCAAGGCAGTCCGTGACGCCGTTGCAAGACAGCCGCTGCTGCTGTTGTTTTTAGCTGTTGTTGTTAGTTGTTGTTGTTAGTTGTTGTTGTTAGTTGTTGTTGTTAGCTGTTGTTGTTAGTTGTTGCTGTTAGCTGTTGTTGTTAGTTGTTGCTGTTAGCTGTTGTTGTTAGTTGTTGTTGTTAGCTGTTGTTAGCAGCAGAAGCAGCGCCAGCGCCACTGGTCTCAAATTACACATTTCTATGGCTGGGGAAATTCCATCCATAATTAATGCGACCTGATTTGACTGTTGCTGCTCGGGCACATGGCCAACATTCCATGCTCCCATCACCATGGAGACCGGGCATCACCATGGAGACCGGGCATCACTATGGAGATGACCGGTCATCACCATGGAGACCGGGCATCACCATGGAGATCGGGCATCACCATGGAGACTGGTCATTTCCATGGAGATGACCGGTCATCACCATGGAGACCGGGCATCACCATGGAGATGACCGGTCATCACCATGGAGACCGGTCATCACCATGGAGACCGGTCATCACCGTGGAGACCGGTCATCTCCATGGAGACTGGTCATTACCGGGAGATGACCGGTCATCACCATGGAGATGACCGGTCATCTCCATGGTGATGACCGGTCATCCCATGGTGATGACCGGTCATCTCCATGGTGATGACCGGTCATCACCATCGAAACCGGATTTGTAGCTCAGTGCGCTAACCGCTGCATCACCGCTCACCAAAGCTCCCCCGTGTAGCCTCAACAAATTGCCGGGGCAAGTGCTGTGAGCGAGTAGCGAGCGATGAAGGCTGGCATGGCACACGAGGGGGTGGGTGGCCAGCAACCACGCCCGGCCGCCTTTGTCTCCCTATACACACAAATAATACAGACAGAGAGAGAGACACACTGACACACAGACTTAGAGACACACACAGACAATACACACACACAGACTATACACACACAGACAATGTATACACAGCCAGAGAGAGACACACACACATACTTAGAGACACACACAGACAACACACAGACAACACACTCACACAGACTATATACACACACACAGACAAAATATTCAGACTTAGAGGGAGACAGACACTCACGCAGACTTAGAGAGACACACACAACACGCACGCACATACTATATATACACACTCACACAGACAATACAGTGAGGGAAAAAGTATTTGATCCCCTGCTGATTTTGTACGTTTGCCCACTGACAAAGAAATTATCAGTCTATAATTTTAATGGTAGGTTTATTTGAACAGTGAGAGACAGAATAACAACAACAAAATCCAGAAAAACGCATGTCAAAAATGTTATAAATTGATTTGCATTTTAATGAGGGAAATAAGTATTCGACCCCTCTGCAAAACATGACTTAGTACTTGGTGGCAAAACCCTTGTTGGCAATCACAGAGGTCAGACGTTTCTTGTAGTTGGCCACCAGGTTTGCACACATCTCAGGAGGGATTTTGTCCCACTCCTCTTTGCAGATCTTCTCCAAGTCATTAAGGTTTCGAGGCTGACGTTTGGCAACTCGAACCTTCAGCTCCCTCCACAGATTTTCTATGGGATCAAGGTCTGGAGACTGGCTAGGCCACTCCAGGACCTTAATGTGCTTCTTCTTGAGCCACTCCTTTGTTGCCTTGGCTGTGTGTTTTGGGTCATTGTCATGCTGGAATACCCATCCACGACCCATTTTCAATGCCCTGGCTGAGGGAAGGAGGTTCTCACTCAAGATTTGACGGTACATGGCCCCGTCCATCGTCCATTTGATGCGGTGAAGTTGTCCTGTCCCCAAAGCATAATGTTTCCCCCTCCATGTTTGACGGTGGGGATGGTGTTCTTGGGGTCATAGGCAGCATTCCTCCTCCTTCAAACACGGCGAGTTGAGTTGATGCCAAAGAGCTCCATTTTGGTCTCATCTGACCACAACACTTTCACCCAGTTGTCATCTGAATCATTCAGATGTTCATTGGCAAACTTCAGACGGGCATGTATATGTGCTTTCTTGAGCAGGGGGACCTTGCGGGAGCTGCAGGATTTCAGTCATTTACGGCGTAGTGTGTTACCAATTGTTTTCTTGGTGACTATGGTCCCAACTGCCTTGAGATCAGTGACAAGATTCACCCGTGTAGTTCTGGGCTGATTCCTCATCGGTCTCATGATCATTGCAACTCCACGAGGTGAGATCTTGCATGGAGCCCCAGGCCGAGGGAGATTGACAGTTCTTTGGTGTTTCTTCCATTTGCAAATAATCGTACCAACTGTTGTCACCTCACCAAGCTGCTTGGCAATGATCTTGTAGCCCATTCCAGCCTTGTGTAGGTATACAATCTTGTCCCTGACATCCTTGGAGAGCTCTTTGGTTTTGGCCATGGTGGAGAGTTTGGAATCTGATTGATTGATTGCTTCTGTGGACAGGTGTCTTTTATACAGGCAACAAGCTGAGATTAGGAGCATTCCCTTTAAGAGTGTGCTCCTAAACTCAGCTCGTTACCTGTATAAAAGACACCTGGGAGCCAGAAATCTTTCTGATTGAAAGGGGGTCAAATATTTATTTCCCTCATTAAAATGCAAATCAATTTATAAAATTTTTGACATGCGTTTTTCTGGATTTTTTTGTTGTTATTCTGTCTCTCACTGTTCAAATAAACCTACCATTAAAATTATAGACTGATCATTTCTTTGTCAGTGGGCAAACGTACAAAATCAGCAGGGGATCAAATACTTTTTCCCTCACTGTATATACAGACTTAGAGAGACACACACACAGACAACACACTCACACAGACTTTGAGAGACACACACACAGACAACACACACACAGACAATATATACAGACTTAGAGAGACACACACACTCACAACACACTCACACAGACTTAAAGAGACACACACTCACACAGACTCACACAGACTTAGAGAGACACACATTCACACAGACTCACACAGACTTAGAGAGACACACACAACACGCACACTCACACAGGCTCACACAGACTTAAAGAGACACACACTCACACAGACTCACACAGACTTAGAGAGACACACACAACACGCACACTCACACAGACTCACACAGACTTAGAGAGAGAGAGACACACACCCACCACACTCACACAGACTATACACACACAGACAATATATACAGACTTAGAGAGACACACACACTCACACACACAGACTTAGAGAGACACACAAACTCATACACACTCACAGACTTAGAGAGACACAGACAACACGCACACTCACACAGACTATACACACACTCACACACACTCACAGACTTAGAGAGACACACACTCACACACACTCACAGACTTAGAGAGACACATACAACACGCACACTCACACAGACTCAGAGAGACACACACTCACACATACACAGACTTAGAGAGAGACACACACACAGACTCACACAGACTTAGAGAGAGACACACACACACAACACACTCACACAGACTATACACACACAGACAATATATACAGACTTAGAGAGACACACACACTCACACAGACTAACACAGACTTAGAGAGACACACACAACACGCACACTCACACAAACTTAGAGAGAGACACACACAGACAACACGCGCACACAGACTTAGAGAGACACACACACAACACGCGCACTCACACAAACTTAGAGAGAGACACACAGACAACACGCACACACAGACTTAGAGAGACACACACACAACACGCACACTCACACAGACTTAGAGAGAGACACACACACAGACAACACGCACACACAGACTTAGAGAGACACACACAACACGCACACTCACACAGACTTAGAGAGAGACACACACACAGACAACACGCACACACAGACTTAGAGAGACACACACAACACGCACACTCACACAGACTTAGAGAGAGACACACAGACAACACGCGCACACAGACTTAGAGAGACACACAACACGCACACTCACACAAACTTAGAGAGAGACACACAGACAACACGCACACACAGACTTAGAGAGACACACACAACACGCACACTCACACAGACTTAGAGAGAGACACACACACAGACAACACGCGCACACATACTATATATACACACACAGACTACACACACACAGCGGCTGTATACATACACAGACTTAGAGAGACACAAAGACAAAGCTCCCCCGTGTAGCCTGGAGCAGACTGATGGGGCAAGTGCTGTTAGCGAGTAGCAGCAGCGCCTGTGAAGGCCGGCACGGCACACGAGGGGGTGGGTGGCCAGCACCACGCCCGGCCGCCTTTGTATCCCCAGTGGCGATGTTTACTATACACCGCTACACCAGGTACTCATTTGAGGCTGAGTCGACACACAGACACACAATAGGACAATGGGTGTGCACGTGTGCGTGTGTGATCACTCAGGGTGTGGTTATATCTCGTATTACACTCGGTGTGTGTGTAGTGGTGTATCTCTGTGTGTAGTGCAGTGTGTGTGTAGTGTTGTGTATGTGTAGTTTTGTGTGTGTGTAGTGTGTGTAGTGTTGTGTGTCTGTGTGTAGTGCTGTGTGTGTGTAGTGTGTCTGTGTGTAGTGATATGTGTGTAGTGATATGTGTGTGTGTAGTGCTGTGTGTGGAGCGCTGTGTGTCTGTGTGTAGTTTGTGTGTCTCTCTCTAAGTCTGTGTGAGAGTGTCTGTGTGTGTGTAGTCTCTGTGTGTGTGAGTGTCTGTGTGTGTGTAGCGGTTAGCGCGCTGCGCTATGAACCTGGCGACCCGGGTTCGATTCCCGCTCACGGCCAACACCAGTGACGATTATCTGAACCGGTCCCGGGCCTCCCCTAGGTCGACTCAGCCTCAAATGAGTACCTGGTGCGGTGTGTAAACATTGGCACTAGGGAGACAAAGGCGGTCGGGCGTGGTGCTGGCCACCCACCCCCTCGTGTACCGTTCCGGCCTTCATAGGTGCTCGCTAACAGCACTTGCCACTACAGTCTGTTAAGGCTATGTGGGGGATCTTTGTGTGTATATACTGGGGGAGTGGAAATCCCTCAGCCAGGAAAACATCGTGGTACAAAGTGGGGATGACCCTGCTGAGGCTGCAGTGCCTCAAATATTTGAAGAAGTCACTCCCTGTGAGTGGCTGGCTGAGGTGCCATCTGTTGAGGAAGTACTGAAGGCGATCCGGAGTCTGAGACCAGGAAAGGCAGCGGGCAGAGATGATCTCCCAAGCGAAATGCTGAGGGAGGGTGGCGTTTGTGCACAGACTGCCCTATATGACATCATAACAACAGTCTGGACCACTGGACGGGTTCCGCAGGATTGGAAGGATGCCCTGGTGGTCCCCCTCTTTAAGAAGGGGGACCGCACAGACTGTAACAACTACAGGGGCATCTCACTCCTCAGTGTGCCGGGAAAGGTCCTGGCAAGGATTATTCAGCATCGCCTTGCCAGGCACGCTGAGGAGAGGCTTGCGGAGCCCCAATGCGGTTTCAGGAAAGGGCGGTCCTGCACAGATGCTATATTTTCTGTCCGTCTGCTACAGCAGAGGTGTAGGGAATTCCAGCAAGACCTACATCTCTGCTTTATTGACCTGTTCAAGGTCTATGATACCATCAGTAGGCCTGAGCTCTGGGTTGTTCTTCGTGCTTTTGGAGTCCCTGACCCTCTGGTCACGATCATTAAGGACCTTCATGATGGTGAGCGGGCCTGGGTAAAACTACGTGGCCGTGAGTCAGAGCCATTCCCTGTACACCTTGGGGTGCGACAGGGATGTCCTCTGGCTCCCACATTATTTAACATCTATTTCGACCACGTAGTTCGTGAAGCCTTCAATAGCTGTACCGGGGGAATCTCCATTTGGTACAGATATAATGGGATGCTGATCGATGCCCGGGTGCGGTCAAGGGATGGCTCCATATTGGTCAACCACGTTATGTATGCCGATGATTTGGTAATAGCTGCTCATTCAGAGTCGGAGTTGGAGACGCTGCTACTGAGACTGGAGCGTGCCACTAAGAGATGGGGACTAACCATCAGCCCCACCAAAACTAAGCACCTGCCTGGGTATTTTGTACCATCGGACACTCCACCCCGACAACTCCCAATTGGTGATGGGGCAGTTGTGGAGAGAGTGGAGAGTTTCCCATACCTGGGCAGTGTGCTTATGACCGGCTCCAGTTTAACAGCAAAACTCTCACTCCGAATCAGTCGAGCGGCAATATCTTTTCATCGGTTGCGTAACTCTGTGTGGAAGCTAACTGGTCTGTCGCTCCGCACTAAGCTTCAGGTCTTCTCGGCCACGGTCATTCCCTCCCTTCTCTACGCTTGCGAAACGTAGACCCCCTAATATAACATCTTCGCCGGTTAGAAACATTTAGGCTGGCCTGCCTACGATCCTTCCTGGGTTTAACCAGGCTGGATTGTGTGAGGAGCTCACAAATCTTTGAAAGATCTGGGCACGGTCCCATCGGTGAGCTCCTCCGGCAGGCAAGGCTGCGTTGGCTGGGTCATGTAGCCCGCATGCCCAGCCACCGCATGCCTAAACATCTTTTGTTCGGCCGGATCGAGGGGGCTAAACGGGCGCGGCACGGGCTAGAGAAGAGATGGAGTGATGTGGTACAGGAGGACGTGGAGCTGAGTGGCTCGTGAAGGATGCTGCTACTGGGCAGTTGGAGGCAGTCGCCCTCCAACAACAACGGAGGGCGGAAGAGCGACGCTCACAACAACGAGTGGAGCGCCGGGTGGCTAAAGCACAGCAGATTGGCACAGTAGGGGGCACAGGTGGTGCATCAGCCAGTCATCTCAGTCAGTCGACCCGTGGCACCTGGGTCTACTACGTGACCTCCTGCCAGCGGGCGTTAGACACTCCACGTGGCCTCAAGGTGCACATGTCCTGGCACAAACGTCGTGGTGACGTCACCACCACTTAGTGGCGAATGGCGGTTGTTGTGTGTGTACACTGTGTGTGTGTTTACACTGTGTGTACACAGTGTGTGTGCACTGTGTGTGTGTACACTGTGTGTATACTATGTACTGTGTGTGTACACTGTGTGTGTACACTATGTACTGTGTGTGTGTACATTGTGTGTACACTGTGTGTGTATACTATGTACTGTGTGTGTACACTGTGTGTATACTATGTACTGTGTGTGTACACTGTGTGTGTACTATGTACTGTGTGTGTGTACACTGTGTGTATACTATGAAACTGTGTGTGTACACTGTGTGTATACTATGTACGGTGTGTACACTGTGTGTATACTATGTACTGTGTGTACACTGTGTGTGTACACTGTGTGTGTACTATGTATTGTGTGTGTACACTATGTACTGTGTGTATACTATGTACTGTGTGTGTGTACACTGTGTGTGTATACATTATGTACTGTGTGTGTATACTGTGTCCTGTGTGTGTACACTGTGTCTGTATACTATGTACTGTGTGTGTACACTGTGTGTGTGTACACTATGTACTGTGTATACTATGTAGTGTGTGTGTGTACACTATGTACTGTGTGTGTACACTATCTACTGTTTGTATATACTATGTACTGTGTGTATACTATTTACTGTGTGTATACTATGTATTGTGTGTGTACACTATGTACTGTGTGTGTACACTATGTACTGTGTGTGTGTACACTGTGTGTGTACACTATGTACTGTGTGTATATACTATGTACTGTTTTGTATACTATGTACTGTGTGTGTACACTATGTGTATACTATGTACTGTGTGTGTACACTGTGTGTATACTATGTACTGTGTGTGTACACTGTGTGTGTACTATGTACTGTGTGTGTACACTGTGTGTGTACACTGTGTGTATACTATGAAACTGTGTGTGTACACTGTGTGTATACTATGTACTGTGTGTACACTGTGTGTATACTATGTACTGTGTGTACACTGTGTGTGTGTACAGTGTGTGTGTACACTGTGTGTATACTATGTATTGTGTGTGTACACTATGCACTGTGTGTGTATACTATGTACTGTGTGTGTACACTGTGTGTGTATACATTATGTACTGTGTGTGTATACTGTGTCCTGTGTGTGTACACTGTGTGTATACTATGTGCTGTGTGTGTACACTGTGTGTGTACACTATGTACTGTGTATACTATGTAGTGTGTGTGTGTGTACACTATGTACTGTGTGTGTACACTATCTACTGTTTGTATATACTATGTACTGTGTGTATACTATTTACTGTGTGTATACTATGTATTGTGTGTGTACACTATGTACTGTGTGTGTACACTATGTACTGTGTGTGTGTACACTGTGTGTGTACACTATGTACTGTGTGTATATACTATGTACTGTTTTGTATACTATGTACTGTGTGTGTACACTATGTGTGTGTGTATACTATGTACTGTGTGTGTGTACACTGTGTGTATACTATGTACTGTGTGTGTGTACACTGCGTGTGTGTACACTATGTACTGTGTGTGTACACTATGTACTGTGTGTGTACACTGTGTGTGTGCACACTATGTACTGTGTGTGTACACTGTGTGTATATATACTGTGTGTGTGTACACTGTGTGTGTACATTGTGTGTGTACACTGTGTATACTATGTACTGTGTGTGTATACTATGTACTGTGCGTGTGTATACTGTGTGTGTGTACACTGTGTGTGCGTTTACACTATGTACTGTGTGTGTGTACACTGTGTGTGTGTACACTATGTACTGTGTGTGTACACTATGTACACTGTGTGTATAGTGTGTGCGTGTGTGTACACTGTGTGTGTATACTATGTACTATGTGTGTTTGTTCCGTGTGTGTGTGTACACTATGTACTGTGTGTGTATACACTGTGTGCGTACACTATATACTGTGTGTGTACACTATGTACACTGTGTGTGTGTGTATACTATGTAGTGTGTGTACACTATGTACACTGTGTGTGTGTATATATACTGTGTAGTGTGTGTATACTATGTACTGTGTGTACACTATGTACACTGTGTGTATACTGTGTGTGTCTACACTGTGTGTGTACACTATGTACCGTGTGTGTGTGTACACTCTGTGTGTACACTATGTACTGTGTGTGTACATTGTGTGTGTGTACACTATGTACTGTGTGTGTACACTATGTACACTGTGTGTGTGTATATACTGTGTAGTGTGTGTATACTATGTACTGTGTGTACACTATGTACACTGTGTGTATACTGTGTGTGTGTACACTGTGTGTGTACACTATGTGCTGTGTGCGTGTGTACACTGTGTGTGTGTACACTCTGTACTGTGTGTGTACACTATGTACAGTGTGTGTGTACACTATGTATTGTGTGTGTACATTATGTACTGTGTGTGTGTGTACACTGTGTGTGTGTGTACACTATGTACACTGTGTGTGTGTGTACACTATGTATTGTGTGTGTACACTATGTACTGTGTGTGTGTGTGTACACTGTGTGTACACTATGTACACTGTGTGTGTGTACACTATGTACACTGTGTGTGTGTACACTATGTACACTGTGTGTGTGTACACTATGTACACTGTGTGTATACTGTGTGTGTGTACACTGTGTGTGTACACTATGTGCTGTGTGTGTACACTATGTACACTGTGTGTGTACACTATGTACACTGTGTGTGTGTACACTATGTACACTGTGTGTGTGTACACTATGTATTGTGTGTGTACACTATGTACTGTGTGTGTGTACACTGTGTGTGTGTGTACACTATGTACACTGTGTGTGTGTGTACACTATGTATTGTGTGTGTACACTATGTACTGTGTGTGTGTACACTGTGTGTGTGTACACTATGTACACTGTGTGTGTACACTATGTATTGTGTGTGTACACTATGTACTGTGTGTGTGTACACTGTGTGTGTACACTATGTACACTGTGTGTGTGTGTACACTGTGTGTGTGTGTACACTATGTACACTGTGTGTGTACACTGTGTGTGTATACTGTGTGTGTGTGTGTACACTATGTACACTGTGTGTGTGTGTACACTGTGTGTGTGTACACTATGTATTGTGTGTGTACACTATGTACACTGTGTGTGTGTGTACACTGTGTGTGTACACTATGTACACTGTGTGTGTGTGTGTACACTATGTACTGTGTGTGTGTACACTGTGTGTGTACACTATGTACACTGTGTGTGTGTACACTATGTACACTGTGTGTGTACACTGTGTGTGTACACTATGTACACTGTGTGTGTGTACACTGTGTGTGTGTACACTTTGTACTGTGTGTGCGTGTACACTGTGTGTGTGTGTACACTATGTACACTGTGTGTGTGTGTACACTATGTACTGTGTGTGTGTGTGTACACTATGTACTGTGTGTGTGTACACTGTGTGTGTATACTATGTACACTGTGTGTGTACACTATGTACTGTGTGTGTGTGTACACTGTGTGTGTACACTATGTATTGTGTGTGTACACTATGTACTGTGTGTGTGTACACTGTGTGTGTACACTATGTACACTGTGTGTGTGTACACTATGTACACTGTGTGTGTGTATAAACACTCACAGTTCAATTCACGTTTGCGACTCTTCAGCACAGACCGGACCGGGCTCGTCCATGGCTCAGCTCCCTGTCGATTCGTCTCCCCCCCCCCCACTCTGCCCCTCCCCTTCCCTCCTCCTTCAAGCTCAGAGGTACAATCGGCAGCTCTGCCCCGCCCACACCTGTGACGAATCACTGAGGTATGAGCGACGTGACGGTCATTCGTGTGTGGGCGTGTCTCTGCGTGTACGCGTGTGTGTGCGTGTGTGTGTGCGTGTAACTGTGTGTGTGCGTGTGTGTACATGTGTGGGCGTGTGTCTGTGCGTGTACGCGTGTTTGCGTGCGTGTGTGTCTATGTGCGTGCGTGCGTGTGTGTGTCTGTACGTGTGTGTACGTGTGTGTCTATGTGCGTGTGTCTCTGCGTGTACGTGTGTGTGCGTATATCTATGTGCGTGTGTGTACATGTGCGTGTCTGTGCGTGTACGTGTGTGTTTGTCTTTGTGTGTGTGTGTACGTGTGTACGTGTGTGTGTGGAGGGGTAGTGTAGTGGTTAGCGCTACGCTGCGCTATGAACCCGGCGACCCGGGTTTGATTCCCGCTCACGGCCAACACCGGTGACGATTATCTGAACCGGTCCTGGGCCTCCCCTATGTTGACTCAGCCTCAAATTAGTACCTGGTGCGGTGTGTAGTAAACATTGTCACTGGGGAGACAAAGGCGGCCGGGCGTGGTGCTGGCCACCCACCCACTGGTGTGCCGTACCGGCCTTCATAGGTGCTCGCTAACAGCACTTGCCCCTGCAGTCTGTTAAGACTATATGGGGGATCTTTATCTTTGTTTGTGTGTGCATGTGTGTCTGTGTGTACGTCTCTGTGTGTGCACGTGTATGTGTACGCGTGTGTGTCTGTCTTTGTGTGTACGTGTGTCTGCGTGTCTGTGTGTACGTGTGGGTGTGTCTGTGTGTGTACGTGTGGGTTTGTCTGTGTGTCCGGCAAAATAACGCCCGACCTCCTCATTGGTGCCCGACGGTAACGCTGTGTTGTGCAGTGCTGTGGGGGGAGGGCCAATTTCGATTGGCCATTCCCCTCATGGGGTTCGTAGCCACCACAGCGGCCAAAGCAGCCCCTCGGGTGCGAGGGGCTGGTAACCCCTCCGCCTCCAATCCAAGTACCACGAAACCACGGAATAAAAATCGAATTAAGCTTGTGCCAGAGGCCCCGGGGGGACAGGCATTTATGACGTCTCCTGGCCAAACCCCATTTGGCGGAGCCAGGAGACTGAATCCTTACCCTCGAGGCTCCTCCAGAAACAGCAAAAATTTAATGCGGGTGGCCACGTGGAATGTTCGAACGCTCACTGCAGAGGAGAGGCTTCCACTCCTCTGTCGGGAGCTGGACCGGTATCGCCTGGATCTCTGTGGTATTCAGGAGGTCCGGTGGACCGGCTCTGGCTCCTGCCAACATAAGGGGTGGACAGTCCTCTTCTCGGGGCAGGAGACTGCCAAACAACAGGGAGTGGCTCTTCTGAACAAAAGAATGAAGGGGGCGTGGGAGCGTGGCAGTGAGGTGTGGGAAGCCGTAAGCCCCAGGCTACTTTGGGCTCGCCTTCCCATCAACCAGAGGTGGGGAGTAGTGGTCGTGGTTACTTATGCCCCCACTGAAGATGAATATCCGTGGAGGGATGCAGGCAAGACCGATGAGTCAGAACCCTTCTATGACCTGTCACAGGTGCTGGCTAAAGTGGCCCCTCGGGATAGAGTCATCTTGTTGGGTGACTTCAATGCCCGAGTTGGTCATGATGCTGGCACCTGGTCTGGAGTTGTTGGAAGGCATGGGCCAGATCAGCTCAATGAGAACGGTAGGAGGCTGCTAGATTTTTGTGCAGCCCATGGGCTTGTAATTACCAACACGCTGTTCTGGCATCGGCGCATACACACAACATCATGGATGCATGCCGGGTCCAAGCAAGAACATCTGCTGGACTGTATAGTGATGGAACAGCGGATGGGGGCCCATGTCCTTGACACCAGAACCTACCGTTGAGCTGATCTGCCCTCTGACCATCGACTTGTCATCTGTAAGATGCGCCTGCCATTCTCCCACTCTGGTGGAGGATGTACACCCAGGACCCCATTCAATCCCATAGCAAACCTGGTCTCAGCTAGCTGATGAAAGTTGCAAGCGATAATTTCATCATCGTTTGCGGCTGGGGTTGGCATCGTCCCCCACTCCTCCTGATGTCGAGGGGAAATGGGCGAGGTTTAGGACTGTGACTAATGCAGCTGTAATGGCTGCTTACGGTACACGGTCCACACCTCCCCAGAGACCCTGCCTGACAGAGGAGGTGTTCAGACTGGCTGAGAAAAAGCGACAGGCCCACTCTCATCGTCTACAACATCCCACGTCAGAGAATGAGGAGGTTTACCGCAGCCTTCGCTCGAGGTTCAGAGAGCTGTGAGGTGCTGCAAGGATGGGTGGTGGTCGCGGGTTGCTGAGGAGATGGAGTCTGCCTCAATGGCCCACGATTACAAATCGCTCTTTAACGCCATCAAAAAGTAACCTGCAGCGTCCATACCTATTACCCTATTACCATCATTAGGGGAAGGACAAGTGATCCAATCTCCGATGCCCAGGAACAGGTTTGCAGATTTGCTGAGTATTTCTGTGAGGTGCTGGGGGAGGGGAAATCCCTCAGCCTGGAAAACATCGTGGGACAAAGTGGGGATGACCCTGCTGAGGCTGCGGTGCCTCAAATTTTGAAAGAAGAAGTCACCACTTCTCAGTGGCTGGCTGAGGTGCCATCTGTTGAGGAAGTCTAAAACCAGGAAAGTCACCGGGCAGAGATGATCTCCCAAGCAAAATGCTGAGGGTGGCGTTTGTGCAAAGACTACCCTACATGACATCATAACAACAGTCTGGGCCACTGGACGGGTTCCGCAGGATTGGAAGGATGCCCTGATGGTCACCCTCTTTGAGAAGGGGGACCGCACAGACTCTAACAACTACATGGGCATCTCACTCCTCAGTGTGCCGGGAAATGTCCTGGCAAGGATTATTCAACATCGCCTTTCCAGGCACGCTGAGGAGATGCTTGTGGAGCCCCATTGCAGTTACAGGAAAGGGCAGTCCTGCAGAGATGCCATATTTTCTGTCCGTCTGCTACAGCAGAGGTGTAGGGAATTCCAACAAGACCTACATCTCTGCTTTATTGACCTGGTCGTGGCCTATGATACCGATACCATCAGTAGGCCTGGGCTCTGGGTTGTTCTTCGTGCTTTTGGAGTCCCTGACCCTCTGCTCACGATCATTAAGGACCTTCATGATGGTGAGCGGGCCTGGGTAAAACTACGTGGCCGGGAGTCAGACTTTTCCCTGTACACCTTGGGGTTCGACAGGGATGTACTATGGCTCCCACATTACTTTATATGTATTTCGACCACGTAGTTCATGAAGCCTTCATTAGCTGTACTGGAGGAATTTCCATCTGGTACAGATATGATGGGAGTCTGATCAATGCCCGGGTGTGGTCAAGGGATGGCTCCCTATTGCTCAACCATGTTATGTATGCCGGTGATCTGGTAGCTGCTGTTCATTCAGAGGAGGAGTTGGAGACGCTGCTGCTGAACCTAGAGCTTGCCACTAAGAGGTGGAGCCTTACCATCAGCCCTACTAAAACTAAGCACCTGCCTGGGTATGTTGTACCATCGGAGAGAGTGGAGAGTTTCACATACCTGGGCAGTGTGCTCATGACCGGCTCCGATTTGACAGCAGAGGTCTCACTCCGAATCAGCCGAGAGACATTATCTTTTCATCGGTTGCGTAGTGCTGTGTGGAAGCTTCAGGTCTTCTCGGCCACAGTCATTCCCTCCCTTCTCTATGCTTGCGACACGTGGATCCCCCTAATGGAACATCTTCGCTGGTTAGAAACATTTAGGTTGGCCTGCCTATGATCCATCCTGGGTTTAACCAGGCTGGATTATGTGAGGGGCTCACAAATTCTTGAAAGATCTGGACATAGTCCCATCAGCGAGCTACTGTGGCAGGCAAGGCTGCGTTGGCTGGGTCATGTAGCCCGCATGCCCAGCTACCGCAGCTTTTGTTTGGCCGGATCGAGAGGGGGTAAACGGGCGCGGCACGGGCTAGAGAAGAGATGGAGTGATGTGGTACAGGGGGATGCGGAGCTGAGTGGACTTGTCGATAACCGGTACCAGTGGTGTCAAGATCGGACTCTGTGGATGAGGCTCGTGAAGGACGCTACTGGGCAGTTGGAGGCAGTCCAACTGCCGGGTGGCTAAAGCACAGCAGGTTGGCACAGTAGGGGGCACAGGTGGTGCATCAGCCAGCCATCTCAGTCAGTCGACCCGTGGCACCGGCAGAGACCTGAGTTCCATTCCCACTCAGGGTGGCGATTATCTGGACCGGTGCTGGGCCTCCCCTAGGTCGACTCAGCGTCAGAGTAGTACACCACGCATTGTTCAGTTGATTGTTGTCACAGTTAGGGGTCATACAATAACCATCGATGTGAGAGCCCTCTGTTATTGCCGTCATAACGCATGCAATCCACGCGTTGTTAGATTCGCGGTTTCTTAGCAAACCACATAAATAGACCCACGTGAGATTCAGAGCACAGCGGAGAACCACCCTGGGTTCGATGCCTGGATCTGGGCATCTCTTACTCTCCGGGGAGGGGGGTGGTCATAATTGCTGTGACTATATGCGAGTATATTGGTCTCTGTGTGAGTCTATTGGTCTCTGTGTGAGTATATTGATCTCTGTGTGAGTCTATTGGTCTCTGTGTGAGTCTATTGGTCGCTGTGTGAGTCTATTGGTCTCTGTGTGAGTCTATGGGTGTCTGTGTAAGTCTATTGGTCTCTGTGTGAGTCTATGGGTCTCTGTGTGAGTCTATGGGTGTATGTGTGAGTCTATTGGTCTCTGTGTGAGTCTATTGGTCTCTGTGTGAGTCTATTGGTCTCTGTGTGAGTCTATGGGTGTATGTGTGAGTCTATGGGTCTCTGTATGAGTCTATGGGTCTCTGTATGAGTCTATGCGTCTCTGTGTGATTCTATGAGTCCCTGTGTGAGTCATTGGGTCTCTTTGTTATACTGTAGTGTGTTGTAGTGTATAGTGCATTGTATAGCGTAGTGTATATTAGTGTAGTGTACAGTGTAGTGCGTAGTGTAGTGTGTATTGTAGTGTATAGTGTAGTGTGTATTGTAGTGTATAGTGTAGTGTGTATTGTAGTGTATAGTGTAGTGTGTATTGTAGTGTATAGTGTAGTGTGTATTGTAGTGTGTAGTGTAGTGTGTATTGTAGTATATAGTGAAGTGTGTATTGTAGTGTATAGTGCAGTGTGTATTGTAGTGTATAGTATAGTGTGTATTGTAGTGTATAGTGTAGTGTGTATTGTAGTGTATAGTGCAGTGTGTATTGTAGTGTATAGTATAGTGTGTATTGTAGTGTATAGTGTTGTGTGTAGTGTATAGTGTAGTGTATAATGTAGTGTATAGTGTAGTGTATAGCGTAGTGTATAGCGTAGTGTATAGTGTAGTGTGTATGTATGTTGAACTTATTTCGCAACTTAAGTAACCATCCGTGCTATGTTCACTTTTCCCAGAGGCGACTGCGAGAAAGGTGATGCGTAGCCTCAGGTGCGATCTTAAAATGCTCATAGCTGGTGCTACACCCAGAATAACTCGCACGCTCGTGAACACAAAGATCCCCCGTGTAGCCTCAACAGGCAGCTGAGGCAAAGTACACATTACAATTCCTTATAGGGGAAACACATACTAATTAACGGATTACTAACATAGCATATAATCACTAACACACATTACAACTAATTACTAATCTACAACTCATTACTAATCATAACCAATGACTGATTACTAATCGATTATATAATTACAATACCCCCTCCCCTCCGCCTCTAATCACTGCACCTGATATGAGTTAAGTGATGCCGTCACCCTGCTGCTCTATATAAAACCGGGAGCAAGCGAAGGGCTTTACCATTCTGGCGAATTGCCCGATGATGCTGGATGTATTTACCAGCGAAACGTCGTACTCAAACTGTAAACGTTGTGGATTCACTCTTCAACACACCGGTGGGCTAAAGTAGTGAACTATTTGTCCTTTGTTAACGTGACACTTTTTTTGCTGATTGGCCGTGTCGGGTGGTGGAGGGTTACGACACATTTATCTAACCCAAAAACCTTTATTATGAATAATATTGGTCGCGAAAGCCTACGTGTTAAAGTGCTTACAGCTTGCAGCACCTCTATCACACGGGGGTGGGTTGCCAGCACCACGCCCGGCCGCCTTTGTCTCCCTATACACACATACACACAGACAATAGATAGATACAGACGTAGAGAGACACACTCTCACACATACTTAGAGAGACACACACAGACAATGTATACAGACAGACTTAGAGAGACACACTCTTACACAGACTTAGAGAGACGCACAACACACTCACAACACACTCACACAGACTATATATACACACACATATACACTATATACAGACAGACTTAGAGAGACACTCACGCACACTTAGAGAGAGAGACACACACACAGACAACACACTCACACAGACTATACTCACACACAGCGACTGTGTACATACACAGAGTTAGAGAAACACAAGACAAAGCTTCCCCGTATAGCCTGTAACAGACTGATGGGGCAATTCCTGTTAGCGAGTAGCAGCAGCTTCTATGAACACACAAAGACAAAGCTCCCCCGTGTAGCCTGTGACAGACTGTAGGGGCAAGTGCTGTTAGCGAATAGCAGCACCTGTGAAGCCCGGCACGGCACACGAGGGGGTGGGTGGCCAGCGCCACGCCCGGCCGCCTTTGTCTCCCCCAGGGGCGATGTTTTTACGCACCGCCCCAGGTAACTAATTTGAGGCTGAGTCGACCTAGGGGAGGCCCAGGAACGGTTCAGATAATCGTCACCGGCGCTGTTGGCCGTGAGCGGGAATTGAACTCGGGTTCGCCGGGTTCGTAGCGCAGCGTAGCGCTAACCGCTGCACCACCGCTCCCCCATTAATAACAAACACACACATACAGGGAAAGATCCCCCGTGTAGCCTCAACAGAGTGTTGGGGCAAGTGCTGTCAGCGAGCAGCGGCTATGAAGGCCGGGACAGCACACGATCCGGGTTGGGTGACCCGACCGCCTTTGTATCCCCCAGTGCTGGCGACCTTTGCACACAGCCTTGGCAACCGTACTCATTTAGGGCTGAGTGAACCTAGGGGCTTCCCAGGACCGGTTCCGATGTTCGTTACCATGAGTGGGAATTCAGATTCGTGCACGACCGTTGTTGTAGCACCCCGTTCGTCAGAAGCGAGATTAGAATCTTGAGTCGTACCGAAGAAATCCGATGAGCTATGAAGCTCTTTGTTTCCATAGCCGAGTAACTGGCCAAACGGGACCCTCATCCGTGTAGTGACAGGGTCAGTACAACTCGGGGCGCCGCGGTGGCTATGAGATGTTAACTACCTCGCCTGGTGCGCAGGAGGTCGTGGGTTCGAGCCCGACCCTGACGATGCCTGCTGCTGTATATTTGGAGTTTGCGTCTCTCTCTTATCATCATCATCATCACGGTGGCTAGGAGATGTTAACTACCTCGCCTGGTTGCAGGAGGTCGTGGGTTCAATCCAGACCCCGATGCCTGCTGCTGTATATTTGGAGTCTGCGTCTCTCTCTTATCATCATCATCATGGTGGCTAGGAGATGTTAACTACCTCGCCTGGTATACAGGAGGTCGTGGGTTCGATCCCTACCCTCACGCCTGCTGCTGCTGTATATTTTGAGTTTGCGTGTCTCTCTCCATGGTCGCATGGACTTCTCTCCAGGCCCCCCGGTTGTATTCTCTCCACATTTAGAAACACGCGTTCAGAGTTTATTTGGCTGTTGTTATTTGTGTCCACACGATGATAATGAGCCCACGTCGTTGGACTATCGTTTGTCATGACCAGGGTCGCTTGTGAAACATCGCAGCTCAGTGGGGCATTACACCTGGTTAAACTTTTTGTTTTTTTAATATACAGGGAATCCTCTACTTACGAACGAGTTAGGTTCCAGAGATCTGTTCGTAAATCCATTTGTTCGTTACTCCAACTTTACTCCTGTCGATTCCAAACATGTTGTACGGCTTGGACACTAAACACAGGGAATGGCTTTAAAAGTTGTATAATCTCCTGTAAATGTATATGCCACTGGTTCTTCACGTTGTGCAGATGTAGATGCCACTGGTTCTTCACGTTTTGCTGATGTAGATGCCACTGGTTCTTCACGTTCTGTAGATGTAGATTCCACCGGTTCTTCACGTTCTGCAGATGTAGATGCCACTGGTTCTTCACGTTCTGCAGATGTAGCTACCATTGGCTCTTCACATTTTGCAGATGTAGCTACCACTTGCTCTTCACATTTTGCAGATGTAGATGCCACTGGTTCTTCACGTTCTGCAGATGTAGATGCCACTGGTTCTTCACATTCAGCGCAGTGACGCTAACCATTGCGCCACCACTCCCCCTAAAAACGTCCACACGACCACGGCAATAGCGACCCCTTGCGTCTCCTGACATCGGCGGAAAAAAAAGCGTCCCTTAGAATTCAGTGGCTCTCAACCGCCGGTGGGGTCCTTGGACCCGTCGGGGTGCGTGGCAATGTTCCAGAGCGGAGTGTGGAGGGGGGGGTGAGATTAGTTTATATACAGACGTAAACGTGTTGAACTTATACAACACATGTCGGTGTGGGCTTCCCCGACCCGTTCATCACACTTCTTACTGACTATACACTACACTACTATACATGACACTATGCACTGCACTACTATACACCATACAGTACACTATACACGACACAACTTTCCCACTACACTCTACGCTACACTGCTATGCACTACACTATACACTACACTACTGTACACTTCACTATACACTACACTATACACCACGCTACTATACACTACACTATACACTACACTACTATACACTTCACTATACACTACACTACACACTTCACTATATACTACACTATACACTACACTATACACTACACTAATATACACTACACTCATAATATAGGTTTTTGGGTATGATCGCGTAAATATATAAATGTGTTGTTAACACCCGACACAGCCAACTAGTAAGGGTTGTTACGTAAACAGAACGTGGCCAATTCGTCACTAGTACAGCACTAGTGTGTAGTGTAGTGTAGTGTATACTGTAGTGTATAGTGTAGTGTATAGTGTAGTATACTAGTATAGCACTAGTGTGTAGTGTAGTGTATACTGTAGTGTATAGTGTAGTATACTAGTACAGCACTAGTGTATAGTGTAGTGTATAGTAGTGTAGTGTATAGTGTAGTATACTAGTACAGCACTAGTGTATAGTGTAGTGTATAGTAGTGTAGTGTATAGTGTAGTATACTAGTACAGCACTAGTGATAGTGTAGTGTATAGTAGTGTAGTGTATAGTGTAGTATACTAGTACAGCACTAGTGTATAGTGTAGTGTATAGTGTAGTGTATAGTATAGTGTATAGTGTAGTGCATAGTGTAGTATACTAGTACAGCACACCGGTGTGTGTTGGCGAGCCAAGCCACAACATTTGAAATCTAAGTACGACGTTTCGCCAGTAATTACAACTAGCTTCATCAGGCGACAGCCAGATTTGTGGAGAAGTCCACCCGTTTCGTTCCTTACATAGAGGCGGTGACCACGCTTCTGCGCTCTTGCACAATGTGGGGGAGGGGGGATTAATGAGGCAACGCACATTATGCATGTTTCATTATGCGAGCCCTTTGAACTTGTCCCTCCTGTTTGCTGTGTTTGTTAAAGTAGCCCTACCAACGGTAATCCCTATTGAAGCACGCCGCCCTTGATAGGCATGTATTTAAAGAATGTTTTATTTGGTGATTCGCTTCCAAGTAGCACTAATACGGTAGCTATCCGAACGGTTAAAGTTATTTCGATTTGATAATAGATTTTTTCCCCTTTTTTCTGGCAACAAAACAGCTGTGTTAAGATGTTAAAACACCAAACTGAAACCTTTGACGAGGAATCGCGTCTGCGTTAACCACAATGCTTGTGGTCAAATTGCAAACAAAAACGCACTCTGATAGCACGATGATGATAATGATGCATTGTCTTTGAAACTGATTGGTCCACACCAGAGACGGCTTTCTTTTGAGCCTCGTCTCAAACGGTGTTAGACCAGAGGACAGCGCCAAAGGGCGAACACAGCACAGAGACGATGCCACTATCGGAGTAATGAGAGCTCGGGCTGAGCAGCTACGTCATGGGACCTCCTTTGCCGGTACCAAAATATGATAATAGGGGTTTCCCCTTTTTTCCTGGCAACAATACAGCTGTGTTAATATGTTATTTTGATTTCTTTCAATTTCGATAGATTCTCTAATTAGTCTTGGCCAGTCGTAGCTAGTT
Source organism: Petromyzon marinus (assembly GCF_010993605.1). Taxonomy (NCBI): domain Eukaryota; kingdom Metazoa; phylum Chordata; class Hyperoartia; order Petromyzontiformes; family Petromyzontidae; genus Petromyzon; species Petromyzon marinus. Next base: position 780,315 of record NC_046134.1, on the reverse strand, counting down.
TTGCACATAACTTCAACATGATCAAAGTCATATTCTTGGTTCTTTCGGTAAAGTCACGTGAACTTCAACATGATCAAAGTCATATTCTTGGTTCTTTCGGTAAAGTCACGTGACAAGTCACGTGACTTTACCGAAAGAACCAAGAATATGACTTTGATCATGTTGAAGTTATGTGCAAAACTAGCTACGACTGGCCAAGACTAATTAGATAATCTATCGAAATTGAAAGAAATCAAAATAACATCTTAACACAGCTGTATTGTTGCCAGGAAAAAATGGGAAAACCCTATTATCATATTTTGCTACTAGCAAATGAGGTCCCATGATATTGTTTACTCGTATTATTTTTATTGTTTCCTTCTACGTGACTTTACCGAAAGAACCAAGAATATGAATCCCTGCAGTCACGAAAGCTTTAAATCAAAATGATCAAAGTCAATTGAGTGTCCTTGTTGACACGCATGTCCTGCTACTGCTGACAGTTGCATTTGGGAGAATTAAATATTTTGATTTGAAGCTTTCGTGACTGCAGGAATCCATACTCTTTGGTTCTTTCGGTAAAGTCACGTAGGTAGAAACATCTCCATATATATGAAAGGCAAAGTTGTGATTATGTGCGTCTGTTAAAAATGTTTAGCGTACTTCCCAACATGCAACAAACTTGAAATTTGCCATGTGGGTACTTTCCAGACTGTACACCATGCAAACATTATTAAATTTAAAAAAATGACTATTGTATCTTTTTTTGGGGGGGGGGGGGCTCAAAAATGCATATATATTTTGCACGGCAAGTGAGCTGTGACGTCACATCTGTCATGTGACCCGCGCATGTGGAAGCTTAACGCATTGTAGTGTAGTGGTTAGCGCAGGGGTGGGCAAATTTTTTGAGTCGCGGGCCACAATGGGTTCTAAAATTTGGCAGAGGGGCCGGGCCAGGAACAGATGGACGGAGTGTTTGCGTGAACTAATATAAATGACGTGTAAAAATCATTACTTGAAAGGATTTGGCCCTTAACAGGTAGCAAAGCATTTATTTGCAAGGCAATTTAACAAATTGCACGAACATGAACAATACAAAAACACCGTCGTAGCGTGACTGATCAAACATCGTGGAAACATCTGAGGCCTGCGCCCAAAGCAATGGCCTCACTTGAACGTCTTTATGATCTACATGAACAGGTTGGAGCAGTCACGCAGGCTGTGTGTCGGAGATTTGGCCCCAACCTCGCTGCGGCAACGCATCATCATTGTCAGTTTCAGTGGGAACAGTGTTGTTGATCTCCCATTGTTGCCAGTGCATCCAAGTCTGGAGTTATTTTGGTTGTGGCAATTCTCAGGATAGATCTGAGGTGCTGATCCGTTAACTTTGATCTGTGACGGGCTTTGTTGGCGTTCAGGACGCTGAATGTCTGCTCACACACATAAGTCGAGCCAAACAAAGTCAGCATCTTCTGTGCAGTCCTCCGGAGGTTTGGAAACGTGGCTCTGTTAAGTGAAGCATAAAAGTCATTCAGTTTAACAGAGTTGAACTTCGCCTTTAGGACGGAGTTCAGACTGAAGATCTATCAGTTCCAACTGCAGCTCCTGTGGTGCTGTTTCAGAGTCTTGTGACAGGGGACAGGACACCAGCTGAAGTGACTGTTCAATGTTTTCGAAATGAGAGCACCTACGGCAGAATTCTCCGTGCAGGTCCTCAAGTGATTTGCTGTATTTTTTTTGCGTTTCGCGGTGCCTCTTCCTGCATGGCAAGTGTGTGGGGGAAATGAGCGAAAGATTTGTTCGCAATTTGCCTGGAGAACAAAGTGAGCTTGGATTTGAAGGCTTTCACATGTTTGTACATGTCGTGAACAAACTGATCTTTCCCCTGCAGTTTCACATGCAGCTCATTCATGTGTGAAAATATGTCCACAGCAAATGCAAAGTCACTAAGCCAGTTCTTGTCGCTTAGCTCGGGGAATTCGTCAGATTTCCCCATCAACTCCAAAAATGCGACGATGTCCTCTTTCAGCTCCCACACTCGTTGTAACACTTTCCCCAAACTTAACCAGCGGACACGAGAGTGGTACAGCAAGTCCTGATGATCCGCATCAGTTTCCTCCAGGAACGTAATAAACTGACGGTGCTGAAGTCCCCTTGCTCGTATAAAGTTACCAAGTTTTACGGCTGGATTCACGACATGACTAAGCTGCAATACAGACTTACACAGGGATTCCTGATGGATGATGCAGTGAAGGAAAATAAGATCCTGGTCAGGGTTTTCCTCTTTCACTTTATTCTGGATTCTTTTCAGCAGCCCAATATTTTTTTCCAGTTAAATTTGGCGATCCATCCGTTGTGACAATGACAAGTTTACTCCAAGGTAGCTTCATTCTTTCGATGACAGCAGACACCTGGTTATACAAGTCCTCTCCCTGCGTTGTTCCGTTCAGGGACTCCATGGTCAAAAACTCCTCTGCTATCGCAAAACTGTCGTCAATGCCTCGGATAAAAATGAGGAGCTGAGCAGTGTCTTTTGCGTCCGTACTTTCATCCAGTGCTAGAGAATATAACTCAAAGGAATCAGACTTTTTGTTTAATTGGCTGGCTATATTTTCATCAATCAGTTCCACACGGTGAGTCACAGTCCTGCGTGATAAACTGACTTTTTCAAATTTGCTTTTGATCTCCGGACACAAGATGCCTGCTGTCTGTACCATGCATTCTTTTACAAACTCGCCTTCGGAGAAAGGCTTGCTAGCCTTTGCTATTTCGAATGCCACCAAAAAACTTGCCTTGATAGTTGACTCTTGAATCGCAGTTTGTCGGTGAAAAAAATGTTGCTGAGTCTGCAAATTAGCCGCCAACCTCTGAGCCGTAGCCGCCCGTTCTTGCGTTGACTGCTTGCTAGCGTAGTTAGCATGCTCCGTAGCAAAGTGACGGCTGATGTTGTACTCCTTGAAAACTGCGACAGTTTCTCGGCATATCAGGCATACAGCCTTCGATTGGACTTCAGTGAAAAAGTATTTTGTTGTTCACTCCGTGTTAAACACTCGGCACTCATTGTCCGCTTTTCGTTTCCTTGATCCGCTCATTTTACAGAAGGGCTCACAGGGCAAAGCGAAACAGTGAAGGGAGCACCGTATCTAACTCAGCAATGTAAACAAACCCTGGAAATGGCGCTGACGGCCCACAATGCATTGCGAGATCATGTGCCCTTTCGAGCCCTATACACCACACTCCCGGTCAAAGTGCGCCATCTAATGGGGAAATGGGGGACATTACAGGAGAAAGGTAAAATTTTATTTAACAATAATAATATTAATGTTTGGACAAGTTCGGCGGGCCAGATTAAAAAGCCCCCGGGCTGTATACGGCCCGGGGGCCGAACTTTGCCCACGTCTGGGTTAGCGCTACGCTGCGTTTCGAACCCGGCGGCCCGAGTTCGATTCCCGCTCACGGCCACCACTGGTGACGATTATTTTTTAACCGGTCCTGGGCCTTCTCCTAGGTCGACTCAGTCTCAAACGAGTAACTGATGTGGTGTGTGAACATCGCCACTGGGGGAGACAAAGGAGGCCGGGAATCGTGAATCCAAGTCCCGGGTAGTAAAGCTAGTAATAAATAAAATAAAACAAAAAATAATATATGACGACGTTTCGGTCGCAACACAAAAGTAATATTTTATCATTTTTCTTCTTCCTACGTGACTTTACCGAAAGAACCAAAGCGTATAATTTAATATTACTGGTAGGAAACGTAGCGGACTGGAAGCCCAACCGGGATTAATTCACAGGAGGCAGGGGTTTAATTGTGTATATCTGTCCACGTGTATCCGAACACCCGGATATATAACAAATGCGCTCCGAGTGGGCATTACTGGTAGGAAAAATTTCCTACCAGCCCCCTCCGCAGGAATGTGTTTCTCAGATGTTATTTTAGTCTCGTGCTGATCATTCGTCCTGTTTGCCCAACATAACATTTGCCACACGTGCAGCTAATCCCGTACACACCTTCGGTTGATAGCTTCGGTAATGCATCTTTTGCACCAGATATTAGATTCTGTATTTGTTATGCACCGTGCCAAATCTGGCTCGGATGTTTTGTTTTTCCAAACATCTGGCGAGTTTTATCAGTTACTATGCTCTTTGGTTCTATTCGGTAAAGTCACGTAGGTAAAAAATAAAACAACAATAATCACGACGTTTCGACCACAACACAAGTGGCCTTCATCAGGTGAAGGGACCAACCTGTCCAGAGGGCAGCATTGGAGTGAAAAAAAGTCAAGCGCAGGTCGCCTCCTTTAAGCTGTGAGTGGGTAAACAGAAAAAACGCCTTGACAAAGGAATTAGCATAAAAATGTAAAGCTGTGCAAGCTCGCAAATAGCATAAAAAATACATTAGCACCACCGTGAGAGTTTGGGATGCCACTAATTGAATGAATATACTGTACCATTAAAAATTCCTTTAACGTTTGGTTCGATTTAGAACATCTTTCCAATGGTTGCTTAATTTGAAGCCATCTTCTCAGTTGAAATTGTGTCTGTGTTTGTAGATCCGAATTGCCTCGTGAACAAATCTCTGATAAAAACCCGTGGGTTTTCAAAGACCCTTGGTATCAGAGAAAATGATATCGTGATCACCCACAGCGTTGTAACAATGATCATCTACGGCAGAAGAATTCGTTTTGCCGTGTTACAAATCTGATTTGTGCTCGCGAATTCGGTCAGAGACATGTCGCTTTGTCTCCCCGATATAGCAATCACCGCAGGTAGAACTCAATTTGTAAACCCCGGGGTACTGTAAGTCAGGAATGACATCCTTCACGGATGGGATCAGATCACGAATTTTGTGTACTGTATTGAACCGGACCTGGATCTTGTGTTTGTTTAGAATTTTGGAAATCTTTTTAGTAACGCCTGCTATATATGGTAGTGTGATGGTTTTGACCGGAGTATCAAGTGTTTGTTTCTGTATGGAGGGAGAAACAGCTTGGCGGATGGTACGGTCAGAGTATCCATTCCTTTTGAGGGCCAGGTGTACATGTTTTAATTCACTGGTCAGGTGGTGTTGGTCCGAAATGCAATGAGCCCTATGGTATAAAGTTTTGATGAGAGAATTATTTTGGGCTGGGTGGTGGTGGGAATCAGGTTTCAAGTAGGAATCTGTGTGGGTGGGTTTCCTGTAGACAGAATGCCTCAATGAGCCATCAGATCTCCTCTCAAACAGAACATCTAAGAATCGTAGCTTGCCATCTTTCTCCACTTCCATGGTGAATTTGATGGCGGGATGTCTGGAATTGATGTGGTGTAGGAAAAGGTCCAGAGCTGGGAGGCCATGTGGCCAAATGATGAAAGTGTCATCCACATATCTCTTCCACAGGGAAGGTCTGAGGGTGGAAGTCTGGATGGTGTCCGATTCAAATTTCTCCATAAAAACATTGGCTATCACTGGTGACAAGGGGGATCCCATGGGGGTACCCTCATTTTGTTTGTAGAAGGAGCCATTCCAAGTAAAGTAGGTATTGTTGAGGCAATGCCTAACCAGTGCAGGTGTATCGGGGTCTAGTCCATTTTGGACCAAATTTTCAATTATTTCAATGGTATCAGGTACTGGGACCTTGGTGAACAAAGAGACCACATCGACGCTGACAAGGATATCGTCAGGGGACAGTACAACGTCTTGACTATAGAGACCAATTGGGCTGAGTTAAGTACTGCTGAGGCGATCTTGCCAGTGAAAGCCAGCAAGGTATCTGACAGAAAACGGAAGAGATATGTGGATGACACTTTCGTCATTTGGCCACATGGCCTCTCAGCTCTGAACCGTTTCCTACACCACATCAATTCCATACATCCCGCCATCAAATTCACCATGGAAGTGGAGAAAGATGGCAAGCTACCATTCTTAGATGTTCTGTTTGAGAGGAGACCTGATGGCTCATTGGGGCATTCTGTCTACAGGAAACCCACCCACATAGATTCCTACTTGAAACCTGATTCCCACCACCACCCAGCCCAAAATAATTATCTCATCAAAACTTTATACCATAGGGCTCATTGCATTTCGGACCAACACCACCTGACCAGTGAATTAAAACATGTATACCTGGCCCTCAAAAGGAATGGATACTCTGACCGTACCATCCGCCAAACTGTTTCTCCCTCCATACAGAAACAACCACTTGATACTCCGGTCAAAACCATCACACTACTATATATAGCAGGCGTTACTAAAAAGATTTCCAAAATTCTAAACAAACACAAGATCCAGGTCCGGTTCAATACAGTACACAAAATTCGTGATCTGATCCCATCCATGAAGGATGTCATTCCTGACTTACAGTACCCCGGGGTTTACAAATTGAGTTGTACCTGCGGTGATTGCTATATCGGTGAGACAAAGCGACATGTCTCTGACCGAATTCGCGAGCACAAATCAGATTTGAAACACGGCAAAATGAATTCTTCTGCCGTAGCTGATCATTGTTACAACGCTGTGGGTGATCACGATATACTTTTCTCCGATACCAAGGTTCTTTGCAACCCACGGGTTTTTATCAGAGATTTGTTCACGAGGCAATTCAGATCTACAAACACAGACACAATTTCAAGCGAGAAGATGGCTTCAAATTAAGCAACCATTGGAAAGATGTTCTAAATCGAACCAAACGTTAAAGGATTTTTTAATGGTACAGTATGTTCATTCAATTAGTGGCATCCCAAACTCTCACGGTGGTGCTAATGTATTTTTGGTGCTATTTGCGAGCTTGCACAGCTTTATATTTTATGCTAATTCCTTTGTCAAGGCGTCTTTTCTGTTTACCCACTCACAGCTTAAAGGAGGCGACCTGCGCTTGACTTTTTTTCACTCCAACGCTGCCCTCTGGACAGGTTGGTTCCTTCACCTGATGAAGGCCACTTGTGTTGTGGTCGAAACGTCGTGATTATCGTTGTTTTATTTTTTACCTACGTGACTTTACCGAATATAACCAAAGAGTGTGGATCCTTGCAGTCACGATAGCTTTAAATCTAGAATTATCAGTTACTCCCGAAATGTGCTTAGGACCGCGAGGTTAATTTATGTTAATTACATGTTTAATTTATGTTAATGTTGATAGACATTACCGCCCGCTTTATGTTAATGCATGCGCGTGTTGACCCTACCCCTCCCCACTTTCACTACCCCCACCTCACCCCCGAAAGCGCGCGCTGCATTGTGGGTTGCCCGCGCCTCCATCTGCAATCGGTAGGCTTCACTCGCTCGGTCTCCCCTTCCCTCTCCTCTGATCCCCCCCCCCCCGTCCGTATTTGTCTCCCGGGATGGTCCTCTAGGCTCCCCCCCCTCTCCCCAAGGTTCTCTCGGGGTCCAAGGAGTACCAGCAGAGGAGACCGGCGAGGGAGAGTTCCCCGAACATTTCCCCGAGCCCTGCTTACCCCTCACCCATGTCGGCCTTGTTTTCCCTGCCCGCGCGAGTGCGGCGTTTCCCGCAGGGTGGTCAGGCGAGGGGGTGGGGGTCGAGGGGGTTTTTGCGGCGTCGTCCTGTTTATAAACATCATTGTTGGTTACATCATTTGGACCTCCCTTGGCAGTATATCAAAACATAAGAATGGGTTTTACCCCTTTCTGACCATGCTAAAACAGGAGTTGTGTTAAGGTGTTAAAACACCAAACTGAAACCTTTTTTTGATTTAAAGCTTTCGTGACTGCTGGGATTAATATTCTTGGTTCTTTCGGTAAAGTCACCACGTAGAAGGGAAACGATAAAATAATAAAAAAATATTTTATTGTTTCCCTTCTACGTGATAATAATAATACAAATATTTTATTGTTTCCCTTCGACGTGACTTTACCGAAAGAACCAAGAATATGAAACCTTTTTGTACGGAATCGTGTCACTGCATATTTTGATACTTGGGCAAGGGATGTTCACGATATAGCTGCTCAACCTGAGCCGTCAAAATGTCCTGATAGTGGCATTGTCTTTGTGCTGTGTTCGCCTTTTGGCGCTGTCCTCTGGTCTAACGCCGTTTGAGACTCGGCTCAAAAGACAATGCATCAATATATTCACCAGAGCATGCTCTTTGTTTCGTTAGGTAAAGTCACGTAGCTATAAAGTAAATCACGACGTTTCGGGCGAAGCACCAAGCGTCCGTCATCAAATAAAAAAAGCGTGGCCTGCTGCTTAGGCAGACTGTTTTAAAAGGTTTGACTTGGGTGTAGCCCAAGGGTCATACAGAATTGGCCTGGGCTAGTGATGTTAATGTGAAAAAATTAGCGTGTAACTGTAAGATAGGAAAGCGGCCTCCTTACCAGAGCATGGTTTTTGTGGCCTGCATGTCCACCACAAGTATCGTGGCAAGGGATCCTGTCACTTGCATGTCCACCACAAGTGTTGTGGCAAGGAATCCTGCCACTTGCATGTCCACCACAAGGAATCCTGCCACTTGCATGTCCACCACAAGGAATCCTGCCACTTGCATGTCCACCACAAGTGTCGTGGCAAGGAATCCTGTCACTTGCATGTCCACCACAAGGAATCCTGCCACTTGCATGTCCACCACAAGGAATCCTGCCACTTGCATGTCCACCACAAGGAATCCTGCCACTTGCATGTCCACCACAAGTGTCGTGGCAAGGAATCCTGTCACTTGCATGTCCACCACAAGGAATCCTGCCACTTGCATGTCCACCACAAGGAATCCTGCCACTTGCATGTCCACCACAAGGAATCCTGCCACTTGCATGTCCACCACAAGTGTCGTGGCAAGGAATCCTGTCACTTGCATGTCCACCACAAGGAATCCTGCCACTTGCATGTCCACCACAAGGAATCCTGCCACTTGCATGTCCACCACAAGGAATCCTGCCACTTGCATGTCCACCACAAGTGTCGTGGCAAGGAATCCTGTCACTTGCATGTCCACCACAAGTGTCGTGGCAAGGAATCCTGCCACTTGCATGTCCACCACAAGGAATCCTGTCACTTGCATGTCCACCACAAGGAATCCTGCCACTTGCATGTCCACCACAAGGAATCCTGCCACTTGCATGTCCACCACAAGGAATCCTGCCACTTGCATGTCCACCACAAGTGTCGTGGCAAGGAATCCTGTCACTTGCATGTCCACCACAAGGAATCCTGCCACTTGCATGTCCACCACAAGGAATCCTGCCACTTGCATGTCCACCACAAGGAATCCTGCCACTTGCATGTCCACCACAAGTGTCGTGGCAAGGAATCCTGTCACTTGCATGTCCACCACAAGTATCGTGGCAAGGAATCCTGCCACTTGCATGTCCACCACAAGTATCGTGGCAAGGAATCCTGCCACTTGCATGTCCACCACAAGGAATCCTGCCACTTGCATGTCCACCACAAGGAATCCTGCCACTTGCATGTCCACCACAAGGAATCCTGCCACTTGCATGTCCACCACAAGGAATCCTGCCACTTGCATGTCCACCACAAGTGTCGTGGCAAGGAATCCTGTCACTTGCATGTCCACCACAAGTATCGTGGCAAGGAATCCTGCCACTTGCATGTCCACCACAAGTATTGTGGCAAGGAATCCTGTCACTTGCATGTCCACCACAAGTATCGTGGCAAGGAATCCTGCCACTTGCATGTCCACCACAAGGAATCCTGCCACTTGCATGTCCACCACAAGGAATCCTGCCACTTGCATGTCCACCACAAGGAATCCTGCCACTTGCATGTCCACCACAAGTGTCGTGGCAAGGAATCCTGCCACTTGCATGTCCACCACAAGTGTTGTGGCAAGGAATCCTGTCACTTGCATGTCCACCACAAGTATTGTGGCAAGGAATCCTGTCACTTGCATGTCCACCACAAGTATTGTGGCAAGGAATCCTGCCACTTGCATGTCCACCACAAGTATTGTGGCAAGGAATCCTGTCACTTGCATGTCCACCACAAGTGTCGTGGCAAGGAATCCTGCCACTTGCATGTCCACCACAAGTATTGTGGCAAGGAATCCTGTCACTTGCATGTCCACCACAAGTGTCGTGGCAAGGAATCCTGTCACTTGCATGTCCACCACAAGTGTCGTGGCAAGGAATCCTGCCACTTGCATGTCCACCACAAGTATTGTGGCAAGGAATCCTGTCACTTGCATGTCCACCACAAGTGTCGTGGCAAGGAATCCTGTCACTTGCATGTCCACCACAAGTGTCGTGGCAAGGAATCCTGCCACTTGCATGTCCACCACAAGTATTGTGGCAAGGAATCCTGCCACTTGCATGTCCACCACAAGTGTCGTGGCAAGGAATCCTGCCACTTGCATGTCCACCACAAGTATTGTGGCAAGGAATCCTGCCGCTTGCATGTCCACCACAAATATTGTGGCAAGGAATCCTGCCACTTGCATGTCCACCACAAGTGTTGTGGTGAATGTAGTGACAGGATTCCTTGCAACAGGTTTCAGTTTGGTGTTTTAACATCGTAACACAACTCCCGTCTTTTTGCCAGAAAGGGTAACACCTAACGCCGACTTTTATATTATTGTTGGTCGCTGTTTGTGTGCCGTGTGTGGCGTTGGGCTGAGCGATGTTTTTGACAATTCGTGACTACTTCGCCACACCGCAGTGGTCTGGAGAGTTTAAAACATGCAGGGGTTTGCGGTGCGTGACAAACCCCCATTGCTACTGATTGACTGTGTCGGGTGGTGGTGGGTTTATCGACACAACGTTTATATTTATGCGATCTAAAGCCCCCTCCCCCAAACAACAACAAAAATAAACTCGATTGTGGATAATATTTGGTCGCGAAAGCCCGGCTACTGCTACGTGTTAAAATGATAATGGTAAATTTTTTGTGAACAATGTAGATGATAAAGTATTAAAGCTTTCGTGACTGCATAAAATTACTCATTGTTTTTTTTCGGTAAAGTCACGTATGTAGAAATACAATAAAATGATGTTAAAACAAAAAACAATCACGACGTTTCGATCACAACGCAAGCGATCTTCATCAAGTGTCAAGAACAAACCACGGAGGTAAATACAACAAAAAGATGAGAGACGAGAATTCAACAAACCTGAAAAAACATTATGTGAAGCACATCCAGTCAGGCCAACAACACAGTTAGACACTTCCTGGCGGACCACGAATTTCAGAAGTGTTAAATTTCGTGTTCAACCTTTGGATTGCACGTACCAGCATAGATAGAATGAAAAATACGAGGTACACGGTCAGTAGAAATACATATACAAGTCCACCAAGAGGTAAGGAGGGAGGAAAGACGGACAGGGAGGCAGAGAGAGAGAGGGGGCAGCTCAAAAAAGGACCACCTCTTGTAAATACAAAACGGCAGCTCAAAAAAGGGCACATCTTACACATAATTACAATGGTAACTTCCCCGTAGAAGTGTGATAATAAAGTATTAAAGCTTTCGTGACTGCATAAAATTACTCATTGGTTTTTTCGGTAAAGTCACATATGTAGAAATACAATAAAATTATATTAAAACAAAAAACAATCATGACGTTTCGATCACAACGCAAGCGATCTTCATGCTGGTATGTGCAGTCCAAAGGTTGAACACGAAATTTAACACTCTTCTGAAATTCATGGGCCGCCAGGAAGTGTCTAACTGTGTTGTTGGCCTGACTGGATGTGCTTCACATAATGTTTTTTCAGGTTTGTTGAATTCTCGTCTCTCATCTTTTTGTTGTATTTACCTCCGTGATTTGTTCTTGACACCTGGTGAAGATCGCTTGCCTTGTGATCGAAACGTCGTGATTGTTTTTTGTTTTAATATAATTTTATTGTATTTCTACATACGTGACTTTACCGAAAAAACCAATGAGTAACAATGTAGATGCTCAGTTTTAACACATTATAGCAGGCTTTCGTGACCAATAGCACTAACCGGTTGTGTGTTGGAGCGCAAAGCCACAACATTTACAATCTGAGTACTGAGTACAATCACAATCAGTGCGTTACTAGTACAGCACTAACCAGTTGTGTGTTGGAGAGTAAAGCCACAACATTCACAATCTGAGTACTGAGTACAATCACAATCAGCACGTTACTAGTACAGCACTGACCAGTTGTGTGTTGGAGAGTAAAGCCACAACAACATTTACAACCTGAGTACGACTTTCCGCCAGTATTTACAATCGGCATCATCAATAATTACTGGCGAAACGTCATACTCAGATGAGTAAATGTTGTGGTGGAAAAATATTGTTTTATATTTTAATAAAATAATAAAAAAATATTGTTTCATATTTTTACTACTTAATTGTTTCCCTTCTACGTGACTTTACCGAAAGAACCAAGAATATAGTTTTATTTTTACCTACGTGACTTTACCGAAAGAACCAAAGAGTATAAATACAGGGTTGTTGTTCCAAAACGTTGCCGTTGCTGCAAAAGGCAAAGGCTTTTTGTCACCCATCCCTTATCTTGTTCTAGGGATAGTTCATAGGCAGTCAAGACGGACGTGTTCGTTCTGTTGGGTTTGACAATGGTGATAATAAATTATCTTAGTATAGCCCAGATTTGTCAATGATGATTTTATGGATGAACGTGGCCCGGTGTAGATGTCTTCTTGCATCAAGCGATGAGAGATTGGATTTGAAGCAGAGGTCACAATGGTTGTTCCTGTTTGGTGCAACCGGTGCAAATCGAAGAGCAAGAATGATGAAGCGGGTTTAGTATGGATTCCTGCAGTCACGAAAGCTTCAAATCAATAATTCCCCGTAATACGACAACAAATGTAATGTTAACAGCTTCAAAAAGTAAAAGAGTCTCTGCCACTTGTTGGCCATCGTTGTCAACGCGTTGCCTGGAAACTTCTCCAGGTGGTCTCCAGAGCCCGGAGGCAGCACTCTTCTTCTGGTATTGCTGTTGTTGCAAATTCTCAGAGGCGTTTATAATTTTTTTGAAGCACCCTGTACATTTACGCAATCTAGAACCCAATGTATTATGAGTGTAAATGCCATGGGTTTATTGCCACTTAGTGCCAGGGGGTCAGCAACCTGCGACTCTTCGGCTTCCCTCCCCCCCCCCCGGCAACTCTTCGCCTTAACCATAACATCGTGTGTTTTTTTCTTGGCCATGTGTTGACTGTCTCTCCGCAGCTCTGGTGATCATATTGTCGTGTAGCCATGGCCATGTGTTGACTGTCTCTCCGCAGCTCTGGTGATCGTGTTATCGTGTAGCCATGGCCATGTGTTGACTGTCTCTCCGCAGCTCTGGTGATCGTGTTATCGTGTAGCCATGTGTTGACTGTCTCTCTGCAGCTCTGGTGATTGTGTTATCGTGTAGCCATGTGTTGACTGTCTCTCTGCAGCTCTGGTTATCGTGTTATCGTGTAGCCATGTGTTGACTGTCTCTCTGCAGCTCTGGTGATCGTGTTATCGTGTAGCCATGTGTTGACTGTCTCTCCGCAGCTCTGGTGATCGTGTTATCGTGTAGCCATGGCCATGTGTTGACTGTCTCTCCGCAGCTCTGGTGATCGTGTTATCGTGTAGCCATGTGTTGACTGTCTCTCCGTAGCTCTGGTGATCGTGTTATCGTGTAGCCATGGCCATGTGTTGACTGTCTCTCCGCAGCTCTGGTGATCGTGTTATCGTGTAGCCATGTGTTGACTGTCTCTCCGTAGCTCTGGTGATCGTGTTATCGTGTAGCCATGTGTTGACTGTCTCTCTGCAGCTCTGGTGATCGTGTTATCGTGTAGCCATGTGTTGACTGTCTCTCCGCAGCTCTGGTGATCGTGTTATCGTGTAGCCATGTGTTGACTGTCTCTCCGCAGCTCTGGTGATCGTGTTATCGTGTAGCCATGTGTTGACTGTCTCTCCGCAGCTCTGGTGATCGTGTTATCGTGTAGCCATGTGTTGACTGTCTCTCCTTAGCTCTGGTGATCGTGTTATCGTGTAGCCATGTGTTGACTGTCTCTCCGTAGCTCTGGTGATCGTGTTATCGTGTAGCCATGTGTTGACTGTCTCTCCGTAGCTCTGGTGATCATATTGTCGTGTAGCCATGGCCATGTGTTGACTGTCTCTCCGCAGCTCTGGTGATCATGTTATCGTGTAGCCATGGCCATGTGTTGATTGTCTCTCTGCAGCTCTGCTGATCGTGTTATCGTGTAGCCATGGCCATGTGTTGACTGTCTCTCTGCAGCTCTGGTGATCGTGTTATCGTGTAGCCATGGCCATGTGTTGACTGTCTCTCTGCAGCTCTGGTGATCGTGTTATCGTGTAGCCATCTGTTGACTGTCTCTCCGTAGCTCTGGTGATCGTGTTATCGTGTAGCCATAGCCATGTGTTGACTGTCTCTCTGCAGCTCTGGTGATCATGTTATCGTGTAGCCATGGCCATGTGTTGATTGTCTCTCTGCAGCTCTGGTGATCATGTTATCGTGTAGCCATGGCCATGTGTTGACTGTCTCTCCGCAGCTCTGGTGATCGTGTTATCGTGTAGCCATGGCCATGTGTTGACTGTCTCTCTGCAGCTCTGGTGATCGTGTTATCGTGTAGCCATGTGTTGACTGTCTCTCCGCAGCTCTGGTGATCGCGTTATCGTGTAGCCATGTGTTGACTGTCTCTCTGCAGCTCTGGTGATCATGTTATCGTGTAGCCATGGCCATGTGTTGATTGTCTCTCTGCAGCTCTGCTGATCGTGTTATCGTGTAGCCATGGCCATGTGTTGACTGTCTCTCCGCAGCTCTGGTGATCGTGTTATCGTGTAGCCATGGCCATGTGTTGACTGTCTCTCTGCAGCTCTGGTGATCGTGTTATCGTGTAGCCATGTGTTGACTGTCTCTCCGCAGCTCTGGTGATCGCGTTATCGTGTAGCCATGGCAACGCTTCCCCTCTCAAACCCCATGCCCGTGGCCGATGTCATCAGAGACCTGGACACCCAGATAGCGGTGAGAGTCCATCGCCGCCACCATCGCCGCCACCACCATCGCCGCCACCATCGCTACCACCATCACCACCATTGCCACGATCGCCGCCACCACCGTCGCCACCATCACCACCACTATCACCACCACCATCACCACTATTACAGCCATCACCGCCACCATCACCACCATTACCACCACTATCACAGTTATAGCCACTATCACCATCACCACCATCATTGCCACCACCATCACCACTACTATCACAGCTATAACCACCATCACCACCGCCATCACCACCGCCATCACCACCGCTATCACTATAACCACCATCACCATCACTGCTACTATCACCATCACTACCATCGCCACCATCACCATTATTACAACCATCACTACTGTCACAGCCATCACCACTGTCACAGCCACCGCTATCACCACCATCACCACCGCTATCACTATAACCACCATCACCACCACTATCACCACCACCATCACCACTATTACAGCCATCACAACAACCACCACCACTATCACAGCTATAACCACCATCAGCACAAACACCACCAATACCAATATCCAGCATTCACCACTAAGTGATGATGATGTCACCACGGCGCCTGTCCCAGGCCAGGTTCACTTTGAGGCTGCGTGAAGTGTCGAAGGTTCGCTGACAGGAGGTCTCTGGACAGACCCAGCAGGTGCCATGGGTTTGCTGACTCAGATGACCATCACCGCGTTGATCACCATCACCACCATCACCACTATTACAACCATCACTACCGTCACAGCCATCACCACTGTCACAGCCACCGTCACTACCACCACTACCACCACTGTCACCACCGTCACCACTATCACAGCGCCGCTATCACCATCGCACACACACCCACACATATCCACACACATATCCACACACACACCCACACACACCCACCCACACACCCACCCACACACCCACCCACCCACACACCCACCCACACCCTGCGACTTGCCAGGCATCATTGGAACAGGGAAAAAGAGTGAACGGTGGTTCTCTTGGTGGTGGTGGTTGGTGATCGTTCTGTTTTTTCTCTCCTGTCTCCCTCCCACCTCTCTCCTCCCTTCTCTCCATGTCCATTTCCCCTTCTCTCTAATCCTCCCTGTGCTGCCCTTCACCTCAC